>JABUQX010000501.1:0-40000 GCA_015478945.1 Trachelipus rathkii | reverse complement strand
TTGCCAATTCTGCTGTTTTTATCTTCATAGGAGGCTCGTAAGTGTGGTAAGGTGTAGAAACTTGATGATGGGTAACTTGGAACGGGTGTTCCAAATCATCCAGGGAGGCCATTTCAAGCTAAATTCTTGACAGTAAGTACTTAAATTTATCTTAAAACTAATTTCTAGAGTTATCTAATTTTAAATTAAATTAAATTAAATTAATATTTTATTGCTGTTGCCAATTCCGTCTCCTCTTACTCAGCCTCCTTTCTCCTTCTTCTATGTACTCTCCAAATTTCATCCTTCTACAGGCATTTCCTATTTTTAGGGGCTGGCACCCCTGTTTACGAAAAGGTTACGCCATAGGAAAGGGGTATACCAAATTTGTGGAGAATACAAGCTCTCTAACTTCATATTCTATGCACTATGTGTTTTCTTCGGAGGACCCCCTCCGGGGGGGTCCACAGACACCCTTTACGAAAATAAAATCCTCATATTCGAGTTCTATGGGCTGGATAACATATATAAGGACACCAATATTGTATTATACAAATATTTACTAACTCAACACAGCACCGGTGCAGGCTCCAAATCCGACTCCCCCTTACTTCTTCCTCCTCTATGCAATCTCCAAATTTCATCCTTCTACGGGCATTTCCTATTTTTATTTAATGAATAAGTTTGTTTTAAAATCTATTTAAATAGTCTCAAAAAAAAAATAATTAGTAGATAACATGCATGTTTTATAAAATCATATGGTGTGTTCCAAGTTACCACTGAATGTGTTCCAAAGTTGGCCCCATGGTTAAAAAAAATTTCAAAAATTAAAACTGTTCAAAAATTTTGTTTTTTTTCAATTATGAAAAAATACCTTATATGACCCTTATCCTACATGCAAAATTTGGGGGGGGTCAGATATTCCTGACCGCAAAAACGGGGTAATATTTTTCAGGGGTGTGAAAAATAGAAAAAATGAAAAACTACACATTTGCATGTAAAACAGGATAGTAAAGGTTTGTGTTTTACATTCATATACCATCTAAAAGAGCATCATTTTGCGAACAAAATGAGCCTAAAACCACCTTTCTACTCCAAATAGTTTAGGAGTTATCAACAAAATGTGTACATTGGTCAAAAGTGTTCCAAGTTACCTCATGATCCAAGTAACCTCATGATCCAGTAATATAATATATATATAATATATATATAATATATTATATAATAAACAAAAACCCTATTAGATATATATATATATATATATATATATATATATATATATATATATATATATTATATCCTATGTCTATATATATATTATATATATATTATATATTATATATATATATATATATATATATAATATATTATAGTATATATATATATATATATTATTATTATATATATTATATATATATATATATAATATATTATATATATATATATATATATATATTATATATATATATATAATATATATATAATATATCTATATATATTGTATATATATATATATACTATATATTATATATATATATATATATATATATATATATATATATATATAGTATATATATATATATATATATATATATATATATATATATATATATATGTGTTTGTTTTGTAGGTTTGATATATGTCCTATTCATGAGAGAGGTTACGCAAGGATTCTGTAAGTATTTTTGATACCTGGGAACACAGTTCCTTGCAGCAGGGGTCTCTGGGCTAAAATTCTAAGTATCATTTTATTATGCTTGTTTGGTTAATTCTTGTTTCTTTTATAGGAATAGAAGGACTTGATAAATGAATCTTTATATTAATCTGAATTGTGAATAAAATAGAGAATAAGAGCGAAAATCGATCTGGTAGTTGATAAGACCAGAAAGCCAGAGAGAAAGGTGTATCAGAGATTTGAGGGACTTTTCAAAAATCATATTAAGGGAATCAACCACAATAACAAATAATAATAGGGGTACTGTTCCCCGCGCGCGTTGGGATCTAGCATAACTATTATACAGTTATTGGGGTTGACTGGTCGTCATCTGTGAATAGCAAGGTAATAATTAAGAGTAGATTAATCAATTTTCATTTATCAATCGTAATCGTAATGGAAACTAGGAAGGGGGATAAATGTCCTAAGTTTGTTGGAAATAAGGAGGAATATCTGGAATGGAAGGGGAAAGTGGAGGATTGGGTTTGGAGTGTGAAAGAGATAGAAAAATATCCTGGCATAAGCATAAGGAATGCATTATCAGGGGAACCTTGGCAGTTGGTAAAAGATCTATCGAGAGAAGATATAACTGAGGGAGAAGGATGGAAGAAAATAATAGATATTCTGGATAAAAAATATAGGATGGATGAGAAACGAGAAAAAATTGAGAATATGAATGATTTATTTAGGATAGAGAGAAAGAAGGGAGAAAGTATACAAGATTATGTAAGCAGATTCGATGCGGTATTGAGAAAAAGCATGGCCACTGGTATGGATGCCTTGAGCGAAGAGCACAAAGGAGGATTGTTATTGGTCAGAAGTGGTTTGGATGTGAATGAAGAGAAGATAGTCAACGGTGTTTTGGATGGAGAGGTGAAATATCAAAGAGTATGTCAGGTTTTAAGAGGGGTGTTGGGAGAGAGAATGAAAGAAAATATGGAGAGAACAGAGAGATCATGGTGGGGAGAGAAAGTGGACAGGAAGAAAGTCATTTGTTATGGATGCAAGAAGGAAGGTCATATGAGGTACAATTGCCCTGAAAGAGATAGCAAAAAGAGGTGTAAGGGTTGCGGAGTAGAAGGACATGAGGAGGACAAATGCCGTTTTAAAGAAAGTAAATGTTATGGATGTGGGAGAAAGGGTCATTTGAAATATCATTGTACATCAGAGAAAGAAAAGAAATCAGATGAAACAGTACTGTTGGGAGAAATAAATGTATCTGAGGAGGATCCTTGGGATGATGTATGGGGTATAATAGATACGGGATGTTCGAATACAGTAATTGGGGAATTATGACTAGGCAGAGTGATAGGGTCCATGAGTGTTGAGGAAATTAAAAGGATGAAAGGAACCGAAAGAGAAATAAAGACTAAATATTGGTTTGGGGAAAAACAATATAATGGGACAATAAAGATGAATATTCCGATAAAATGGGGGAATAAAAAAGTTCTTCTAGAAACAGAGGTGATAGAAGGAAATATCCCTTGGTTGATTGGGACAAAGGTGTTAAAAAAAATCGAAGCAAAAATAGATTTCCAAACAATGGAGATGACAGGTAATCATTTCATTAATGAAGAAAGAATAAATGTAATAAGAGACGAAAAGGGGCATTTAAGGGTGAAATTAAGGGATAAGAAAAATGAAGGGAGTATATGGTTCAATATAAAAAGGGAAGACATTTGGGGAAATGATGATAAATGGCGAAAAAACTGCATGAAATTACATTTCCAATTTGGACATTGTTCATACGGAAAATTGAAGGACATGCTTGAAAAAGCGTTTGTAGACGATCCTACTTTTGATCAAGTAAAAAAGGGGAAATTGGAAATAATGAGAAAGATTTGTGAAGAATGCACAATCTGCAAAAAATACAAAAGGAACACAAGTACACCGGTAGTGGGGATTGCGTTGACAAAAAAGTTCAATGAGGTGGTGGCATTAGATATAGGGGAGTTAGAAGGGGAAAAATTTCTGGTAATCATTGATTGGGATACAAGATTTTGTCAATCAAAATGGATTAAGACAAAAAGACCGGAGGAATTAATAGAAGTAGTATTAGAAAAATGGATGAGCGTTTTTGGGGTTCCAGAGAAAATTTTAACAGATGGAGGAAGAGAATTCCAAAACAAAGAGTTTGTGGAATTTACCGATCAATGGGGGATTGAATTATTAAGTACCGCGAGCGAAAGTCCTTGGAGTAATGGGAAATGCGAAAAGATGGTGGGGATAATAAAAGAGAGTTTACGAAAAATGAAAGAAGAAAAGATAGGAGGGAAAAAATGGATCTTGCATTGGATAGTATGTGCAAAGAATGAAACTATCATGAGTGATGGCTTTTCTCCATTACAGAAGGTTTTTGGAAGAAACAGCCGAAACAGAACTATGAGAGGGATAGATGAACAATCACCCGGTGAACTAGAAACAGAGATAGAAGGGAAGAGGTTGAGAGAACTCATGGAAATACAGGAACAGGTAGAAGAAAAAATACACAGCGTGGGCATGGATTGTAAAAATAGAATAAAAGGAGCTCTAAAGAGAAATGTTAGAAATCATAAGTTGGAGGATGCAAGAATGGGGGATAAAGTTTACTATAAGAAAAAGAACGAAAATAAATGGAGAGGACCTGGGAAGGTCATAGGGATAGAAGGGAAAACAGTTTGGGTACATCATGGTGGATTGATGAGAGAAGTGAATAAAATTCACATTACAAGAATACAAAAGGCGGGTCATAAAGACAACGAAAGTGACAATGAGAAAGAGGACAATTTAGGTTTAAGTGAGAATGAGGAGAGTAGTGAAGATGATGAAGATTATTTAACTGGAGTTAGAACAGCAGTAAAGGAAACAGAGGAGGAAGAGGAAACAAGTGAAGAGGAAGATGAAGAACAAGAACAAGCGAAGGTGTTAAATGTAAAGGCATTAAAGATCGGGGAAAAATATAAAGTGAAAGAGGAAGGGGGAGATGAATGGAAAAGAATAAAAATTATGAGTTTGGGAGGAAAAAGAGGAGGAAGATACGATGGAGCTTACAATGTAAGGAATATAGAAACTGGAGAAGAACAATGGATGGATCTCAGGGTCTATGATGTAAAGGAAGATCAGGAAGAAGAAGAAGAGCTTGCATTAATTGAAGGGGAATATGTGTTTTTTGGTAATGAAAACGATGGGTATCAAGAAGAGATGATAAAACAAGCAAAAAAGAGAGAATTGGATAGTTGGCAAGAAAATAAGGTATATGAGGAAATTACACCTACAGAAGCTGTGAGACCTGTTAAGACACGGTGGATAGTGAATCAAAAACAAAAAGAGAATGGGGTCGTGTGGAAGGCAAGATTAGTAGCAAAAGGTTTCATGGAAAAACTGGACAATAACATAACACCATGTGAAGCACCTACCATGTCGGCTGAAGGATTAAAACTTATCTTAATAATGATGAAAATGTATAATTGGGAGGTGTATTCATTAGATGTTAAGACAGCATACCTGCAAGGAAAAGATATAAAGAGAGAGGTTTTCTTGGTCCCTCCTAAGGAAGCAGAGACAAAGAAAATCTGGAAGCTGAATAAGGCGGTTTATGGGTTGAAGGACGGGGCAAGAAACTGGTATGAAAGCATAAGAGATATTGTGGTGAAAAGTGGAGGAGAAGGTAGTCAGGTAGAGAAAACCATTTTTTATTGGAGAACGGGTGGGAATTTGATAGGGTTAATGGGAATACATGTTGATGATATATTATTTGGGGGTAATAAGGAGTTTCATGAGAAAATTATGGGGGAAATAAAGAGTAAATTAAAAATTGGGAGAATAGAAAGCAGGAGATTTAAATATTTGGGGATAAACATAAACGACGAGAATGGAATAATAAAAATGAGTCAGAATGGGTATATAAGGGATATGGTTAGGGAATTAAACATAGATGGAAATCAGGGAAAGGAAAAATTGAGTGATAAAGATCAAACAAGGTATAGATCTGTATTAGGAAAATTAAATTGGCTGGCTCAGAATACAAGACCAGATGTTAGTTTTCAAGTAAGTAAACTGGGGAGAAATCTAAATAAAGCTAATTATGAGGATTTTCGAGATTTAAATAAAGTCGTAAAAAGAATGAAAGAAAAGAATGTAGAAATACACATAGAGGGGTTACAAAGGGAGGGATTAACCCTGGAAGTGTTTGCTGATGCATCTTTTGGAAATGCCGAAGATGGAAAAACACAAATAGGTTTCTGTGTGTTGTTGAGAGACAAAAATGGAAGGAAAAATCCAGTGGTATGGAAGTCTAAAGTGGCAAAAAGGGTAGTGGGATCTACTTTAGCTGGTGAAACAATGAGTATGGTGGAAGGTGTTGAATGGGCGGAATATTTGAAATATTTGTGGGAAGAAGTGAACGGTGTAAAGGATGATGAAAGAGGAATAAAAATTATAGTAAAAACAGATTGTAAGTCGTTAAAAGAAAATGTGAGATCCGAAACAGGTGTGAAGAACAGAATGTTAAGGATAGACTTATTGAATATTAAGGAAAAATTGGAAGGGGGAATTATACAAGATATAGAGTGGATAAACAATAGATTACAGATTGCGGATGGATTGACAAAGGAAAAAGGCAATCATAAGATCTGGGAATTGGTAAATGTTATGGCAGAATAAAAGGAGAGAGAGAATAAAGAGAAAAAAAGAAAATGGTATTAGTGTGTGTTTGTTTTGTAGGTTTGATATATGTCCTATTCATGAGAGAGGTTACGCAAGGATTCTGTAAGTATTTTTGATACCTGGGAACACAGTTCCTTGCAGCAGGGGTCTCTGGGCTAAAATTCTAAGTATCATTTTATTATGCTTGTTTGGTTAATTCTTGTTTCTTTTATAGGAATAGAAGGACTTGATAAATGAATCTTTATATTAATCTGAATTGTGAATAAAATAGAGAATAAGAGCGAAAATCGATCTGGTAGTTGATAAGACCAGAAAGCCAGAGAGAAAGGTGTATCAGAGATTTGAGGGACTTTTCAAAAATCATATTAAGGGAATCAACCACAATAACAAATAATAATAGGGGTACTGTTCCCCGCGCGCGTTGGGATCTAGCATAACTATTATACAGTTATTGAGGTTGACTGGTCGTCATCCGTGAATAGCAAGGTAATAATAATTAAGAGTAGATTAATCATATATATATATATATATATATATATATATATATATATATTTATATATATATCTATATATTTTATTCTATAATATAATTATATATATATATATATATATTATATATATGTATATATAGTATATATATGTGTATATATATATTATATATATAATATAGTATATATATATAATATATATATATATTATATATATATATATATATATATATATTATATAGGATAATATAATATTTATATATATATAATAATAATTATTATATATATAATATATATATATATATATATATATATATATAAAATATATATATACCTATATATACGTATATATATACTAATATAATCATATATATATATATATTATATAATATAGTTATTATATATATATACTGTTACATTAGCCTTTTTTGACAAGGGAGGTAAAATAATTGGTATTGAATTAATGGTCTCTTTCAAATCAAAGTCTATTAGCCACCCAAAAAAAATTTCGACCGAAAAAATAATTTCCTCATCACGATAACTGTTAGTTCCATTAATATGACTATGTAGAAGTCTGTTAGAAGTATCGGTCGGAACAAGCGGTCTATCCCTTCGATTCCAATCCATTGATCGCATTCACAGTTCTCAGTGTCATAGTAATAAGGAAACTCTCGTCTCCCTCTTCGTACTGTGATTTTAAAGATTTTTTCTTTAAGCCTTCTGAAACGTCCTGAACCTTTAACCTTAAAATAATTATGGTAAAGAAAAGAAACAAGATTTTCATCAAATTTAAAAATCTCTAAATTTTCTAATGATATTTTTTCTTAAATCTTCAAAAGTTTGTGAGGCATGATGTTAGCAAAAACATTAAAACTTAAAGAATTCAAAAAACGTAGCATTTAAATAAATTTGTATAATTATATAAGTAGTGCATCAGGAGGGAATCTATACCAGTTACAGTTTAAATGAATCGTTATATTACGAACTAAAAATAACATATGCAAACATTTCTATTATTTATTAATTTTTTTTATATCTTTTGAAGAATAATACTTACAGCCTAATTTAACATTTTGAAGACTTGGATGTTGCAACCCCTGTTCTCTTACACTATTATAATGATTCGCCATTATGATAAGAATATATGAACTTCTTTTAGAGCATTTTCCTTGCTATAGAACCATCAATCATTTTGGATTGAAATTATTATATATATACTATATATATATATATATATATATACTATATATATATATATATATATATATATATATATATATATATATATATATATATATATATATATATATAAATGTTATTCAATAATTATATAAGGGAGCCTAATCCACACCGTTAGTTTTTTTAAGATGTTGTTATGATAATTTTATACAAGAGTTATCACCTGTCTCACAGATATAACGAACCATTTTTGTAAATGAAGTGTATTTATTTATTTATATTATTTTATAAATTATTTAAACGTCGTCATTTATCTTTATTTATGATAAATCTTTGAAATTTGAGCAGTTGTTATTAATGATTAAATCTTTCCCGTAAATATAGTCACAGATAAATGATTGTATATTTTTTTGCAATGAAATGCTGAATGTTGAACTTTTACATTTGAAGTTTATATTTTTGTTATTGCTGCTGATCATAATTTACAAAACCACAGCCCACTTAGTCTGAATATTGATTGATGGATGAATGATCTTTGACATCACTCCACAGGTGAGTGATGTTTATTTTTCCACTTATTAATTTTAGTATATTGTGTTTATGAAATAGTGTTGTGGACAAAATTAAATCGTAATTGTAAATTATAAAAAGTAAACATTGTGTTACAGTATAGTGCAGTGCGTAATAAGGGTCACAGCTTCATCCAATTGGAAAAAGAAAAAGAAACTGAAAAGAAATAAAGCCCCTCGTTGTATTTCAAGGGTGAGCAAGTTAAAATCCTATGTTAAAAATGTTAATATAATGATAATTAAAAGAACTATTCAATTAATAATGATAAACAGTGAAACTTAATTTTCATTATTAATTGTAGGGTTTCAGAGTTGGGTTTTAGAGTTGGATTTCAAATTTGGAGTTCACTTCAGGCTCCGGTTTCTGTCTTGATCATCTTGATTTTAAATTAGTCCATTTTTGAAGTTGATGTAGTCCGGCCAGCTACATCCCTAACAAATGGCAAATTGTTAAACCCTGAAGCCCAAACTGTTAAATAATAAACTTCGCAGTGCTACCATCTGTAACAGAACTGAAATTAAAAAGAATTAATGAACTAAATATTACGATTAGAAACTCTAAAAATTAAAGTTAAGTTATATTAATTTGTATATTATATATTTTCTAACACAGTATTTGTAATTGTATGAAAGATTTGTATGAAAGGGAATAACTTACCCCCACAGTCAAGTCTTGAACCAGACATAAGGAATCCACACATAGAACATAGATGTTTAATATTATTATTATTGTAAATATTTGAAGTATTGTGTACCCCATGGGTTCTCACATGCTTCTTCTGTAAATAATTTAAATATAAATAAGATTTAAGAAATTAAATATTAAAGTTAAATCATAATTATTTATAATAAAAACATAACAGCATATCTTTTTTCTTTCTATCCCTTCTGTCTATCATCTGTACCGAGCTTCTTCTTGAGCCTATTTAAAAATAAAGTATCACTAATTAAAGTTAGAAACTAGCCACACACCGTACATCCAGGCACCAAACATTCAAGCAGAGTCAACGCGGCAGTTGTAACCTACGTTAGGCATTATTAGATACGCCTAATTTACCTCGCATTTTGTGTAAAGAAGATACATCTTGATCGTTGTTTCTTCCTTCTGCTGCGAGGTAATCTATCAAATTCCGTTCTCACTTCTTACTTTTTCTTCTTATATATGCTATAATGAAATAATACTTTTGATTCATATTAGTCTAATTCTGAAATAAAAATAATCTTCAATTTTACAATATAAGGAGAATATAGCTGTAGAATTATAGGGTACACTGACTCTACCGCAGTATCTGGGACACTTTCTACCCTGCTGCTGTATTCTCCGCCACATAGAAACGTAAAATTAAAGTGGCGCCCACTTCCTGAGGAGTGGAAGGGAATAAGAATCTAGAAGGATAATCATGACCATAATAATCATAATAATCTAAAGAAGGAGTTGGGGGTTCTGTACTGTGTTCAAGAATATGTTCAGTAGTGTCAACAATATTAGTATCTGGTGTAACTGGTGTAGGAGTAGGGACCGATTGTGTAGGAATAGGAACTGATTGTGTTACTGGGAAGTATGGAAGATCTACTTCATCCTCATAAGAAGAACTTACAGGGGAATAAACACGTTCAAAGGGAGGTAATAAAAATGCTACTTTAGCCCGGGAAGTACGGAGAACAGTGGGCGATAAATAAGCTCTTTTTAGTGAAGGACTATGTCTGTCTACTTGTTTTATTTGAATTTGATTGACTTTTTGTGATATATCTGGTAATTGGATATATTCGGCCACAGACATAGGATTAAGGGGAAGGAAACCTTCAAAATCAGCGTCCTCAGTGTCTGATTCCAAATTGGCATTAAATAGACCGATGTTGTCAGAAGAAGAATCAAGAGATTCCTTATTCAACTCACCATCCTCAACCAAACTTTCAACGTCCGAGTAAACATCTTCCTCTTGAAGGTCGTCCTCTTCAGAAAAGAAGATTTCCTTCATTTCTCTGTGCTGCGCAAGATATTTTTTTAAGTAGTCGGGGACATCCACCCAACCTCTTAAATGAGAAAAATGAATCTTATAAAGTCTACCGGAAGGACTGTCTAGGCGTCTGATGACATATGTTACTCGATTGGGATTAACTTCAATAATTTCAAATGGTCCTTCCCATTTACTATGAAATTTCATAGCAGCACTGGGGCCAGTTCGGACAACTTTCCGGGCTACTCTTTGTCCTTTCTTGAAAGGTTTAAAATTTGTACTTCCCTCTTTCCAATATTGAGGGAAGGTGTGGACTGGAGTGTGTGCTTCTTGTAGCAAGAAGTCAGAAGGAGATTGTGAAAGAGCGCTATGTGATGTATTATTGTAAATTAGGACCGATGAAGCTAGTTCTTCGTCCCAGTTTGCTGGTTGCTCTAACACAAGGCATTTTAAAATCTGAATAAGACTGCGGTTAAATCGCTCGCAAATCCCATTACTAGATGGATGAAGAGGAGAAATTTTTACGTGTTTAATATTGTGTTTAAGCATTACTTGTTGAAAAATCTGTGAAGTGAATTCTGTACCATTGTCTGTCAAGATCCTATTAGGAACCTTAGGCAGAAATGGAAGTATATGGTGTTCCAATTTACGAGAAACTGTTAAACTTGACTTGTCGGCGATGGGAACTACCGCCACCCATTTAGAAAAGTGGTCAATGAGGACTAAACAATATTTGTTACCTTTAAATGTTTTGGGGAATTGTAAAAGATCCATGGCGCACAGATCAAAGGGAGAATTTGCAAGAATCCTCAACATCGGAGGAGTAATATTTGTAGAAAAATTCTTTTGAGTCTGGCATATTGGGCAACAGCGAACAATATCAGAGATCACTTGATTGACCCTTTACTTCTACCATTCGACAAGAAAAGGGAGGAATACTGATAGCGTACACATTCACACATTTATAAAAAGGAATAGAGTGACTGTGATCTTTAGCGATTTGTGTTATGGACCCCCCTTCCCTGTGTATTAAATTTCTTTTTGTAAGATCTGGTATTATATGATTATCTTTCAGTGCTGCGGCACCCAGTACCATAGGTGCTGGCATATGCTCCAGGGGAACCACTAAAAATATAATGGGTTTAGTAATGAAATGTGTATCGGGAAAATGTAAGGGTATTTCTATGTATGACTCTATGGGAACTGTATGGTCGCGGGACAATCCACTGATGGAATTTATATTAATTTCTGATGAAGGGAGTAATTTAATGTCCTTTAAGGTATACGAAAATATTTCTGTACTAATTAAGCTCACTCCAGCCCCGCTATCTACCATGCATCCATACGATCCTGAACTATGCGAACTGAAGGAAACAGGAATTATTAAAGGGTCATTTGTGGACGGTGTAAGATTAACATGTATGTTACGGACTTTATTTACTAATTTTACTGAAAGTTCCTTCAACACGGGAGAATCAATGGGTTTAGGAATGGATAATGAAGGTTTTTCTTCCTCCTCTGAGAGCAACACAGTTTCATTTATGTTAGAAATCTGGGGAATATCAATTATGGGGTTGTTTTTGTCTATGACTGAGTCACTTTCATTTTTAGTCTCCACCAGGTGACTCAGGTCCGGGGAGCTTGGTAGTTTCCCGAATTTTCAGTCTGAGCTTCTTCAACTCCTCTACACCGGCCTTCAAAATGTGACTGGTTACAATAATCACAAGGATCAAGGTATTTACGGGGAGAAAGTGGTTTGTTTTTGTTATGTTCAGTGTTCTGTGGGGAATTTTTAGACTGTACATGTTTTACTGGTACTGGTATGTTTTTATCCTCTCTGGGGAGAATTCTCTGACCTGGTGAGGTCCACGACAGAAAGGACAATTTTACTTTTCCTTTTCCATGTAGGTGATGGACTGAGGGGATTTATTGCGACGACATTAGCCTTATGTGACCCTTTTTCGGGCAGTAACTGCCAAATTCGCCGATACTTGTAACATTCCTTCATCTGATGTCCTCGCTTTTCACAATAATCACACACCATTTCTTTCCTATGTTGTTAACTACCGAGGCAGTATTCGTAAGTGCTGGCGTGGACGATATTGCTCACGAGAATAATACTGTTGGTCATTACGCATTACTCTATTAAAATCGGAATTATTCGATTTACCCTGGAGGGCTGCGGCTATATTTTGTGACTGACGAGGTGTGTAAATTGCTTTATGAGAATTGTTATTATGTGACTTGTCTTGTGTTTTATTCTGCAAGACATCTGTCCAACTAGAAGAAGCAGTGTTTATCTGTATCACTGATTCTACTGTGTCATTTAAGTTTTCTTTCTGTGTGTGTGATTTATGTGAGTGAGTTGGCTTATCGAAGTGTTCTGATGAAGAATTAGATATTGAATTTGGAAACTCGGTGTTGTCTGTTTCGAGAGAGTCGGCGTATCCAACAATCTTCTCCCAAGGAGTGCGCAAATTACCATCAAGCTCTTGCATCTTAATGTATTTGCGAACACTCTTCTCTATGTATGGTTGGAGACTACAGAGGAAAGCAGTTCGCAAGGAATCGTGTTTCCTCATATCTAAGCCACGATATGCTCGTCTGGGTAGTCTTTCTAACCTGAGAGCATACATTCTTATACTCTCGCCTCTTTCTCTCTCTATGAGCAGCGTGATAAGCTTGAAGCTTATATTCGTTTTTTCGTTTTTCTTCGTTCTGGAACCAACCCACTAATGTATCCCTAACAGAGAAATAATCTGTCATCTTTAGTTAGGATCCGGTATAATTTTGAGAAACTGCCCTCCAATTGAGGACCTAAAAGACGTATCCATTGGTGAGGAGCATTTGGATAATGAAGACTACAATAGTCTTCAAAATCTTTCAAATAGGCGAGGATGTTTTGATCCGCCTCGTATTTGTATTTACCGGGATCCACGACCTTAAGTTTTTGGGAGTTTTTGACCAATTGGGTCAAAAGTAATATAGCTTCTTCCATGGAATCCAATCGTCTCTTTATCTCAGGACCCGAATTGATAGGTGGATCCTCAGATTAAGATTTTTTGAAAGGATTTATGTGGCTGTGTCTGTGTTTGTACGGTAGATCTATGAGATCTATTCTGTGTATAGGTAGGTTTACCATAATTAAAATTGGTATAATGATCTGTTCCTTTAGGAGATTTCAATAAACCTGATACATCATATGAATGTTCATGTGAATATTTAGGTTTAGGAATCAGTGTTTCTTTAATTTCCAAATCTAAGTCTATTAAATCATTATTCTTGTTTTCAAGTTTCTGTGTTTGAGTTTGTCTGGTTGATACAGGTGATTTTGGTCTAGGTAATGTATTTGTTCTTTAGGAATATTTTTCCCTCTGTGTTACTGTGTTATGGGGAAAGTGTTCATGGTCTGAATATTCTAGGTCATCCTGGGACCTAGGTGAATCTACTGATAAATCATTTTCTAGCAAGGACTTATTGTTTTCTAAATATTGATCAAGACTTATGGGCTGTGTATCATGCTGTACTTGTTCATCAAATTTTGAACTTTTACTTTTACGATGTTTGTCAAATTTGGGTTTATCAGAATAATGTAATTTAGAATCTAAGTTAGTGACATTAGATTCTTTTTTATCAATTTTTTTATCAGCTAATTCTACATCTTCCCTTGTTAACAGGTCAGCTAAAGCCTTTTGTTGAGACTTTTCATAATTGCGGTTGTCAGCCATTTTGTCAGATGTATGTTT
The DNA here is from genome assembly GCA_015478945.1 of Trachelipus rathkii. Lineage (NCBI taxonomy): Eukaryota > Metazoa > Arthropoda > Malacostraca > Isopoda > Trachelipodidae > Trachelipus > Trachelipus rathkii. Next base: position 25,723 of record JABUQX010000501.1, on the reverse strand, counting down.
TTTCAAACACTCTAAGTTCATATGATTTATACAACTATCACTTAAACCAGATTATTCTAATTTCTAATGTAATATATATATATATATATATATAATATAATAAGTATATATTATATTATTATATATATATATATATTATATTTATATCATATATATGTATAATTATATTATAGTATATATTAATATCTTTTGTTGCGATGGTTAGCCATTTTTGGTCAAAGTTATGTTTTTCAACCACTCTATATTCATACGATTCACACAATTCACAATTATAATTGATATTTGAACCAATTAAACTATTCCAATGTAATAAAGTGTAAATTATAAATTATCTTAGTGTTTTCTGCGAAGATTCAGGTGAAACTAGTCACAACTGGGCAAGCACGGAACAGAAACAAGGTCCCTGTTCGGGCGCCACTTTAAATTTTATATAATTTATTATAGTGACGTAGACAGCTAAGTATACATACAGGCGATTGAAAGTAGCAACTCGGATATTTACGTTATATTTATACGTGTCTTTACCCCATAAATTATAATGCCTTAATAGCTGCACTCTCTTAATATAATATATATTTTTAAAGAAATTAATTATAATATTTTATAATTTAAGATTATAATAATTATACTAAAGATATATATTATATATGTATTGAAATATTGCATATTTATGAAACAATAAGAAGTTATATGAAAATGATAACATATAGGAATAGAATTTTTAAAGGTATCGCTCCGTTATAGATACAGACGAGAGCGATTATCCCTTAGCGCATGGGAGTGTCTGCTCATATCAGACTCTGATCGAAAACTCTCTTTTCCATTGTTTTGGGCACAGCTTTTTGTGATCCATTCCAACCTTGGAAAGATACAAAACTGCAGAGAACACTACACGAAGAAACATCTATTTCTCGCATGACAATCGCATAAACCTTGTGACGAGGATGGCTATAATGCCACGTCCAAGTATCTTTCTTGCTTCTGTGAGTGCGACTCGGAGGTCTCTTTTTAACAATAAAGTATCTATGTGTGTCAACTTATATTGCTTCTCATGACATTACTGTAACTTTATCTAGACCACTTAAGGGAGATTTTCTCATTAGTGAATGAGGCTCATGATGGAGCAGCGCATATGAGACAGTATCGAGAGAAGGATTTGATAGGTAACTGTGGACTATGTCGTGGTGGTGTTTATATTGGACTTTCTCACTAAAGAGATATGACATATATCTTCGACTTAGAACCTTATAAGAGGTTCTTACACATCTCTCATTTTCTGCTCATGTTCTGAGTGATCAATGATTTTACCTCTTCTAAGGATTATGGTAGTGAACATGGTGATGAAGGTGACGAGGGTTGTTGTAAAGTGCATGACGATATGTTGTGCATTCCACACTAGATGAAGGTTTTTTTCACGAAGGACAAATACGCGACTAAGCATATACTATCAAAATAATTTACAGACAATATTTTTAATTATATCACTCATTCTAGGATCAATGACAACATTAGTAGTATTCTACCAATTGTGAAAGTCATGCCGACAAGAATGCTGGTTTCACATGGGAGCTAATTGTGATCGAGCTTCTGTTCAGTTATATCTGATGTACGAGACGCCATAGGTCTCGCTATTTTCTCATATATGCAATCGTATTCCAACATATGTCATCTTGAGAGCAACTTATCTTAAATACTGAAGTATCATCCCATCTACTAATCTTCTCCTACAACCACCTATTCCCAAAAACCTGAGGCATGTAAGTAATCTCTGAAAAAATGAGTATTGACCATTCGAAAGAACGCGGTTATACAGCATTTGTCCGTGCTCGCGAACGCTGTATAGACTTATACTTACGATCATACCTCTATTTCATTGTCCAAACTCACAGTTGCGAATTTCATAGTTCGTCTCATTATAGAGAAACTACCGAGCATGAATCACGTCCAGCACCCATTAATTACATCACCGCTGAAAATGATCTGCACATTGAATGCGACCTGATTTCGATTAGTTTTTGTTCTTGTCTGAATACACCATTATTTGATTTTGTGTGCACATTCATCAAATTTCAGAGCCATAGCATCTGGCACACAAGTATGAGCATGAGACTGCGATGCAACCGAAGCCTTAAATTTAACAGGAATTTCTGGCCTGAGATTTGAAAATTGAATATTGGCCCTAGATCCGAGCCAAAACCTAGAACCCTACAATTAATAATTAAAATTAGATTTTTAATGTTCATTATTAATTGAGTAGTTTTTAAATTACTATTATTTATTAACTTATTAAAATTAACTTTTTCACCCTGAGAAACCAACGAGGGGTTTTTGTCTTTTTCTGTTTTTTTTTTCAAATTGAATGAAGACGCTTTTTTGAACACTCCACTGTAACACAATTGTTTATACATTTTATACTTTGAATTATAATTTCGTCCACAAAACACAGTACATTGTAAGCATAATACACTAGAAATATTTGTAAAAAGGAACACCACTCACCTTTGGAGTGATGTCAACGATCATTCATTCATCCATCCACGATAATACTGTGACTGTTGTTATATATTATACTATGACAGGTAAATAAACTTAAATAAGAATTCTCATTTCATTTACTATAACCTGATATTTTACTTTTAAAGAGAAAAATAATTGAATTAGAATTAAAAGTGTACAGCAGAGTATGAGATTAATGAATCGTTTGATACCTTCAACACGCTCTATGTAGTTCAATCAGGCGTGAAGTGTACTACACTCCTCAGAATATTGTAGTTACTAGACAGGTCGTCACTTAACAACATAAGAGGAATTGGACGAGGGGTAGCGATAGCTTGTATTACTCGTTCCTATGAGACAGTTAAGAGTTTCTTATACACTTGACAACCTCTAAACTCATAAAACTACGCTACTCTTATATTTCACAGGTGTCAATTATTTTGCTCGCAATGCATTATTAATATATAGTATTAATTGATTTTTTTATTCTCAGAATTTATATCCTTAAATCAGGCAAAGAAAACAACACCTGGTAATATATTCGGATTCTACTATACACTAAAGTAATTCATATTCTACAGATACGCTCACTAGCTAATTACTCTAAAATACTCATATATGTATCAGCTGTACATATTTCTTCCTGCTGCTCCTTTCGCAAGAACAAATTACACTCTATAGGTATAGCCCCTTACTCTCACGTACTGGGAATCATATGAGAGACATTACGATAAATTGGATTGACAAGAACTAAAATGGACCTATACTCTTATCAGGATATTAATTGTTCAGGTATACCTATATATTAATATTATATATATATATATATATTATATATATTATATATATATATATATACTATATATATATATATATATATATATATATATAATATATTATATATATATAAATATATAATATATATATATATATATATTGTATATATATATTATATAATATATATATATATATATATATAATTTATATATATATATATTAATATATATATTATATTATATATATATATATATATATATATATATATATATTATAATATATTAATATTATATAAGTTATAGTAGTTATATATATATATATTATATATATATAATTAAGTTAAATATTGCATAATAATCGCAATTGAATAAGATGTTAAAGAAGAACATATAATGGGAACGTAAAGAATTAACTGCCTTCCCTCTGGATTGAGCCGACCGCATGTTCGCGTGAGGGACATATGCCGCGGTTCTCTACAACTGAACGGCTATCCTTCCACCCAAAAAAGTTCATATTCAAGAACATTTTAAAGCAACCGAGTTCCCCGTCAGGCGACATCACCAGGTGTCGCACCTGTCCATCCCTCGTTTCTTTATATTTTAAGATGTTTAAATATTGCATAATAATCCGCAATTAGATAAGATGTTAAGGAAAGAACATATAGGAAGGTTAAGAATTAACTGCCTTCTTTGGGATGAAAGCCGATATATAATACTACCGTGATGTAGTCACATCGCAAAGGTCGTATGTTACTTACCATACAGGTATTGATTAATTATGCTCATGCTCTCTATCATATATACTAGTAACTAAGGTCATTCCGAATATCTTACTGGTTAAGTAAGTGCTATGGTGACGCTAGTGATCATGACTGAGTGATGCGAAATCATATATAAGTAAATATTGAAAGTTCGAGTACTGAATGGTGGATGGTATTTAATCATCTCAACTCAAGATAATAACGATGAATTCGCATTATGCGAGTTAAATAGTTACCTACGCTAATACTATGAGGCCAACACAATAATATCACGCACAGTCATTACATGTAGCGGGATCCTCCCTCCGTCTGCTATGCATAATTTTGAGCTCATTTAGTTTCCAACATATACTCTCTCACTATATATATATATTATATCATCAGCAACTGCTATTCAACAACAATTTTCATTCACTGAGAGATTGTCTACTCTATACTGGTACTACTATTATATTACATCGATACCGCTATTTATATTCTCTTACTAATAACTGTTAGATTACACTATATACACATATATATTCGCAAATGTCTTTAAATGGAACGTTAATGACATATTTTATTATTGTAAAAAGTCGTTTAGGAAATGTACCTGATTTTTTACTGTGTTCTATAACAATTCTTTGCAAGATGATAACGAATGGGCGAATTAACAGTTTAAGATACATCTATAAATATTACGTTATGTAATATTATCTTTTTAAATTATACAGGAAGAGTAATAACTATTATATAATAGTTTGTATTTATTTTATACCTAATTATTAACGATGGCACACTCAATATATGTGTCTAGTAGGTGTGTGGGGGGTGTATGTTGTGTCCACCTACATGAATTGAAATGAAATAAATAAAATTTTATGATAATGATATTATAGGTGAATAGTATATATAGCGATGTTTGGTTAGCTCGCTCATACTTGATCAGGAGACTGTAATTAAAGGTTGATCGATATTTTAGCTATCCATGAATATGCGGTCTATATAATATACTATTCCCACCCTATACATACATACTAAGATATTAAAAAATTAATTATAAACTTTGTATAAAAATTAGAGAAATTAGCACTCTCCCTTCTGTTATCAATAAATAAATACCGATAAATACTTTTAGTAATAATATTATCTAAGAATGTTGAAAAAATCAAGTATCATAATAAACATGTTTTCGTACTGAAACAATACTCTTTAATAAATATTTCGATTTCCTTACAAAATATTTATATTTACGAGTTAATCTAATCTCTAACCATCCGGATCTGTTGTTGTGGTCTAAAATGCTTCGAAATTAATATCAAGTATAGACACTGATAATATCTGTTGATATCGAAATTAAATCAAACGCATTTACATACTGTATATACATATCATTATAAATGAGCATATAAACATCTAATTTAATTTATATTTTATATTTAGAGATTAATATATAATTATGTATAATTATATGTATGTATATAATAATATAAATAGTTATTATAAATTAAAATAAATACTGTAGAACATAATGATAGATGATTATTTTATATTTTATAGACAGGTTTTGTACGAATGACGTACTTATTCTAGGTTTCTTGCTCCTCTGAGTTTGTAACAAGACCGTACTTTAACGAAAGTTAGATTTTCTTTCATTAAACTTTATTTTATGTATCTTCTTCTTATTTTATTTCACGGGTGGGCATAACTACTACAAATTCCGCCTAGAATAAATAACACGAGAATTAATGACATGGGTAATTTTTTAAGGGGCAATTTTTTGCCAACCGTTAACAACTTACAATTATGGCGTTTCTAGCCATATATCGTAATTATTACGAAGTAATTCACATCAAATATACAAAATTATTGTTATAAACAAATTTACTAATGAATCGCAATTCTGTTTCATTACTCATATTAAAATATCCTGTCGATGATGATCATTGAGGAACTCTCCGAATCTCTCTTAGACATTCTTCTATCTCGAGGTTGGCTCAATTACTTACTTGTGGTTCTCAGCGAGACTCGGGATCCTACTCTACTATCGTTAACGTAATAGACTACTAATTCATGCTATTTCATTGATTGTAAATTATATATGCTATGTATTTATTTATGTATTTAATACAGTTCGGTGAGCTTTCATTTTAATTAATTTCTGACTAATATTATATTAAATTTAATTTGCGAAGTCCACTACATAATAATAATAAATCTCAAAGATATTATTGACTCAATCATATAACATCTCAACTCACTCTAGTCAGACGCAAATATGGAGTGAAGTGAGATAGATAATCAACTACTATATAATATATAATATATTATTATAATATAATATATATTCTTCATATTAATCAGATAATAATAACTCTCTACACTCTAGAAAAATAAGGGCACATACACTTAAGCACACTCCACAGTGAAATAATAGTAGGATGGTAATCAACTAATAAAAAATAAAAGTATTTAATACAAGTGTGCATATAATATCCGTGAAAATAAATAATATAAACAAATTATCAGGGTATTAAAACTATGTTGAATCTAAACGAGAGAAATACGTTACTAGTATCAACTAACCTATTAGTGACCAAACTGTTGTGCCAACTTATGTTCTTATAGTAATAAGCAAATTTATTATCTATTGCATTCTATTCAGCTGTAGACATGATCGATTTATCTCATCTATTAGATATATTAAAGTAATAAAACAAATAATCTCCTATGTAGATCTCTGCCATCACGATCTATCTACTCGTTTATAATGAAAAGTATTATGTGGAAGGACTCGTGATCTCGGTATGGTGATGCGGTAGAATCGATGCTTACTCGTACATGAAATTCTATACTATATGCAGCATTATCGCAGCTCTTAAGAAACCAGTCTTCATATTCAATGTCTCCAATGTGGTTAATTTGATTACACAAGATGAACGACATCCTCAAACATATATGAAAACTAATGACAGCAAAATGTTGAATATCATTGTATAATCTAAGAAAATTGTGCTAGCACCAAAATAAGAATGGCAGACATTCGTCCAATGCAAACTGCTTGAGAACACCTCTTTTTGGATGAATGTCAGAGGATCATATTCAGTTAGTAACAGTGACTTTATCGTTACTAGGGTCCCGTCCCCTTCATGGAAACTTCAAAACGGCAACTTATAAGCACAGGAGTCTATTATGATTAAAATCAAGTACCAGAACTTAGACCACTTATTAACAGGGATATCTATAACAATTACAAATTAAGTACCAGAACTAATACCACTTACTAGCAGGGATGTTATGGAATCAAGAACCACAACTACTTTCGCCTAATATTCTGGTTCTGATTCTCTACTTAAGTTAATTAAAGGACCTAGACTGGTAGAAGTTCCAACAAGCTATAATGGGTACCGTGGAAGTTAAGATAAAGTAGACTTAATTATAAAGTTTAAGTCACATTCTCTACTGAAGAATTGAATGACGCTTACACACCACTCTAGATAGACATCTGCTTCCATTACTCATACTATATCAATATAGTGCGATAGTATATTTCTATGTGCCTGGAATATAACCTACGATAGTTATTTAGATGGATTAGTATATTTTAAAGTATAGTGATTCGAATCTGTGTTATATGGGTATATATATGATAGTACACTGCTCACTAGCTAATGGTTTAACTATTAGATATATTATACCTACTATATATTATAATTACATTACCCCTCTTTTTTCTAATGCAACTACTGTATCAACTACATTTTTGGTTTCTGAGGAGCTATAGATAAAGGTATACTATAGAGCTCTATGGTGTTTGTTAGTTATAGGTTTGAGTTTCACTAACGATCGATTATGTAGCTATTGCCTAGAGCGTGATCGTTTCAAATTATCACGTTCATACTCGAGTGACTTCTTAGAGCTCACACATGAGTAATATTTACGAGTATATAGCGTAGAGGTTATAATTCCTTCATCATAAACCTTATAGTCAATTAAAAACGAAGGTAGTGTACTAATATACAAGGGTATATAATAATACATTCACTAAAATGAGATAATCTCACTTTAGTTACTTATCAACAGCGAACGCAGAGTCCCCTCACAATAGTAGCTAACAGCCGCGGGGGTCATTTTATAATAGGTTTCAAAATTTGACGTCATACTCAACACTCAAATATAATCTAGCAAATAAGAAGTAGAGTAGTTATGATGACATCTCGTATCCTCTCTTATATACATTAGGGCCATGCCTTCTTTGTTTAATGAACGTCATTAGATCGTTTTGCTAAAATATCCAAATGTATATCAATGTACGCTACGTTAAACCCAAGGGGGTGTGGGTCACACAATGCACCACAAAACCTAAAAATGAACTTAAGAAGGTTGAAATTAAATTGATAAAAAACCTTTAGATATAATGAAATTAGAGAAAGGTATGTAATAAATATTATATAATGGTATCGTAATACCATATAATGCGGAAACCGGAATTCTCCAGGTGAACTCTTCAAGGATATTGTGATTTAATATATGGTGGCACCATATAATTGTGCAATGTTTCTTGAGAGACTTATCAACACATATTTCTATGGTACAGTAGTAAAATATAATAATACAAACTAGAGTATATATTCTATTCTATGCAGTATCTTTAATAGATACATATATAATAATAACTCATTTATTATTGAGAGAGAGTGAGTGGTTTTAAGAAACCAGACATATTGAGTTATCCAGGTTCCCCTTGAAGAGTAGGCCCACTCTGAAAATTAGAAGAAAGCTTATGAAGATAGACTGAAGTGAAAGATGGATTATGGAAAAAAAATGAAAGAAAATAATGAGATAACACATTGCAAATTAAAATAGAAGTTGAGTAAATGAGCCATAGCCTGCACCAGTGTGGGAGCCAGTGCGGTGCGCTGAATTGGTTAATATACCTGTTATATACTATTTAACATACCTCTGAATATATAGTGTACTTATATATATTAGATTTTTATATAATATAGTAATCTCATTTTTGAGGATTTACCAATAAACTCAATATAGATGTTTGAGAACCCCTCCTACTAGGAGTTTCCTCACTACTTAGAGTAAAATAAAGTAAGAAAAAGCAGAGATGAGAAGACGCAGTTATGTATATACTGAATCATTATATAGGTTTTCAACTCTCCTGAAGTATCGAACGCTAGAGTCGAATAGATCCGAATGCGAGGTAGCACCCGCGCGCTTATTAGCATTGAAGATGACTGCCCTAGCATATACGTAGTCTCAGAATAACGACGCTAGAGTTAGCTCACGCAGGTACCCAATTAATTACTTATATATATATATATTATAATATTCACTTACCTCAAGTACGTTAAAAATATTTTCGTTGAAGCGACGTTAATATTCATTTATTTTTAATAAAGTGTTTACACCACTTATATATTATATATAGAATTATTTATCTTTTTACACAAGTAATTATATCCGTTTTACTTTATACTTAATGTATAATATAAGATCAGCCTCGAGTTATAATTATATTAACTACTCATGGTACACATTTATTAATTTGTTAATAATTTTAAGGTCAACATGAGTTTCAACGTGTCACATAACTTTTGTGTAAACACTTTGTAGGTAATAAGAGGATTATACTTGAGTATTTCTCTCTTGTCTCTAATTTAAATATAAAGCTATAACTCAATTAAAGGCACGTTAATACTGTAATAGCATAATAGTCTCATTGAAGGGTACCTACTCCCCTCATACCTACGGCTATGCGTTTTGTCTTTTAGCGGCTTTATGCCTTTACTTAGTGGGAGTCTTTAACTATTTTCATAGTCCATATACGAAACACACATCTGTGTGGATAAAATTAAATAAACTTTAATTAAAAATTGGAGAATTATTATAATATTATATTATAGTTATAATATAATATATATATATATATATATTATAATTAATATTAATATATTATATATATATTATATTAAAGTTTAACCCTTGCTATTAAATATATGGCCTTAAAGGAAGCACCAGCTTTATTATATATATATATATATATAATATATATATATAATTATATATATAAATATATAATATATATAAATTAAATATATTAGTATATATATATATATATAATATATCATAAATAATATAATATATAATATTTAATTAATAATATTATATATATATATGATATATTAATAATATAATATTTATACTAATAATTATATATATATAATATATTAATATATTTATATATATATATATATAATTAATATATATATATATATATATATTTATATAATTAATATATATATATATATTTTTAATATTATTATATTAATATATTAATTATATTATATAATATAATTAATAAATATAATATATTAGTATATTATATTAAAATACTCAAAAAAAACAAATACGGAAATAACTTGAGACCTCTTTAGCATATATATATATATATATATATATTCTCATATTTATATATATGAGGATATGAAAAGATATATTTTTTTACTCATCTAATATTTAGAATAAAAATTTATTAACATAATTTAACTATATATTTAAGTAAATAATTTGAACTAGTGTTTACATTGATATATAATAAATAATTTCACTTACATTAGGCCGATGCCGATCTTTGTGGTCCTACGTAGGAATGTAATCAATTTAATAACCCAGATATTCTTTCATTTATAACTTTTAGTACTTATTTATAATAATATTATTATTATCTACATTTGATAGTTCAATCAAGAATCTTGATCGGTGTCTAAAGTACTGTATCTTTGGAATGAATATTTATTAAGATGGAATAAGGGAGTTATGCTATCTTCATTTTTAAATACGTTTATCCACATTTGACTATAATTGATATTTAAATCACCATTTATTAGTTTTACCATTAAATTTCTCTATATGTCCATTACCAGTATAATAGGTTAAACTATAAAATAAATATTATATATTATATATTATTAAATGAGTTAATATAATATACTATATATATATATATATATATAATATATCAGAGATGTATCTTCGTGTCCCCTCTTTCTTAGCAGTATTGTAATGCTTATATTCTAGTGGCTATGGACATAATCAGATGCACAGTAACACAATGTTTAGGATTTGGACTAGATACGACGTGAGATGATTGATGGCAATGCCCTAGTCGAAAAAATCTGAAATTATAAGCTTATCTCATGATAAATACATTCGGGCAGCGCAAGGGATTGAGTTAATTTATAATAAATAACTCAAATTTAAATTTAAATTTATTATGTTATTAAGTCCACATAATGTAATATACTAATATATAATATATAACTTATTTTTAAACGGTATTTACAATACACAGAACTATATTGGAGTTACTAGTAATGTGCTTGGGTTCTTCTAACTCTAGAATATTATGAATATTCACGGGCTTGTTTATTCACAGCAACGCTTTAAATTCGTGTACTGATCATATAAACTATATAGATTTTCCTGATAAATTATATCTTATTCTAAGCTCTTATTACACTAATATCAATCGTGAATTTCTATTAGTCACATACATATATAACATTATATTTATCAAGGTTCATGATATTCTAATTCTAACCTCTTCATGTTATGTAAGTAATATGGATGTAGTATGCTAGTGTATTTGGGATATGAATATATTAGGCTTTTTACCTTAAATAAATGTTATAAAAATCTCTAAATAACTATTTTAAACTATACTCATATTAGCATAATACAAGTAGTTAAACATTTAAAAAGTTAATTTGTTATTTTCCTCCATTAACTGAACATACTACTAATTATAAAAATATAATATATATATATATATATATATATATAATATAATATAAAGGGTAGTAAATCAAGTTACTTCATTTCAAAGCCATTATTAACCATAACTAGAAACTATACCTATATAGCTCCCCTCAATAATAATAGTAATACAATTAATATATACAGTAGTAAAAAAATATATATTAATAACAAATTTCATATCGGATTTTTAAACAAACAATAAAAAATGAACGCAATATTTACATATTAGCTCTTCACATTAAATTTAGTTATATGTCATACAGATTTGGTTTAAATACAGGTGTATAATTTGTACTCAAATAGTTAATTACATATATAATTTATCTTACTACATTTATCTCAATTTTTCGTTTCAAAATCCAATTTTGCAGATTGAAGATGTTATTTGGAATATATGATAGAATGTATGTATTGAAATTGTCTTCACAAAAGAATAACTCAGCAATTGTATACAATAGCCATTTATTAATTCTTGAGTAGTATGGAGGAAATTGAGTTATGTCATGAATGATATTGCTCGAGAATGTGAAGTGTTGATAGCCACGAACAAACAGAGTATCAAGCTTTGCTTAATCTGTCATAGGACAACAGAGATATCTAATATCTTTCAAAATTCGCATTTAAGATCGTGCGAAAATATCTATAAATGTCTGTATGGTATTAGTATTCTATTTATAGAGTGTTCACGAAGAGTTATAGTTTAAAATAATAGTAATTCCAATATCATTCACATTATAGTCTATTATAATTTAGAGTAGACTCACTGTCTGAGACGTCTCTGTCCAAATTGTATTGCTACAACGTGAGCTAGAGGACAGTACACAAGAAGTAAGATCCAGTTTCAAGACGATCGCCAACAAAAAATGCTCCGATTGGAATATAATGACTGCAAACCAAAGTGAGTGAGAATTGATTGATAATTCCAATGCGGAATTAGGTATGCAGATATAGAGGAGGATGGTTCACGAAACCATGTGGAATTAGATTAAGTGATTACTTGTATGCGTTAATCGACGGTGATCGTAAACGCATATAAATTACCTGATCTAGCCAATTAGCGGATATATTCTAATAGATATCTATCCTCTCTGTCAAGTGCATTATAGTATAGGAGTGTCAATATGAAATGGCAAAAATTGTAGCTTATCTGAGCTATTCAGGAGATTTATAAATAACAGCGATCGCGAAATATTATAGATTACTTTTTCCGCTGTAACGCGCACCATATATGTTACACAGTATGTATCCCACTAGTCCAAAAGGTTTACTGTGTATCGTTCGACCGTTTACATTTGGTTTATACCACTCAAGGATGGTAACACTTTTCCTTCTATGCAGAAAGCCAGAGACGAAATTTTTATCATGTAGGATTTTTTTGTGAACAATATGGACACATGTAGTCTTTGGGGCTCGATTGTTGAGAGGACCACTCATGGAGTTCACATGGAAAACAGTGGGGAAATTCAAATTTATTTGATTAATTGAAAAAAATTTCTAAACCCTTAAAAGTTAAAACTTCTCGACGGAGATATTAAGACTATACGTCGAGATTTCTACTTAATTTTTTATTAGTGAGGAGTGAGATCAAAAAAAAAAATTTACGTGAGAGATTGCATCGCTTCGATAATCTCCCTGTGTGGTAAAAAGTTATAAAACAACATTCTGAATTCCTCATTATCGTTTTGATAGGAAACACACTTACTTTATAACTTTAAGTAATGAATCCAGCGAAAAGAATTATCTCCATAATATATCTACTATAATGTAGGATAGTAATTCTCACACTTCTAAAATATAGTATGACAATTAAATCGTATGAACTGATACATAGCAACTTTCACAAACACAGAGTAGTTAGAATGATCATATTACAAGATCACTGTTGCAGCTTAGGGGTGTTTACTTCGATAAATGTATTTTAAGTGCGAATTTAGGATATATGAAATCGGGAGTTAGACTTGAAAGTCTCTTAGTGTCGGAGAACAGCTGAGTAAAAGTGGATACAAAATAAAAGAAGAAAGAAGATGATACTTCTAATAATCTATTACCCTTAGAAGTTATGTACATCATTAATAATAATAATAATAATAATTAATCCAGAGACCGCAGGAGTGTAGTCTTTCATTATTTATGTAAAGTTCAGCATAAAACACTCCATCCACTCGCATATCAACTAAACCATATATATACAAAAAAAAAATATTATTAAAAATTATATAATAACTTCTTATTGCAAGGGCCTAACAACAGAAAATAATAATATATATAATAATACATATACATCGGGCATAATGCCCCATATAATTATAATCAAAGGAGGGGAACTTATCTATAGGAATATTATATAATTAATATTCTATACTCAACTAAGCACTAAACATCTCAGAAACTAGGATCACCTGTTAACAACGTTCATCCAGACTATATCTTATAGCTATCAGTTATCAATAACGGATGACAGAAAAAACTTTATGTACGCTACTCATACTAAACCTGTTTGAGCCACAGGAGTATAGCGGTTCTACAGACACGATCGTTTAGTAATATATAATATTCAATAGTCATATAGAATAGGCGTGTTAAATCCTTATGTATGTAATAAAAGATATATAAGTTCCAGTATGTAGACGCTCGATATATATCGGTGACTTTGAATATACTAATTAAAGACCGCAAGTACACTGGAGATTGAACAGATTTAAGACATGGAGTATCGTGTGAATAAAAGTAGTTAATATAATAAAAGTGTTTACTATTATAATTCTATATAGAGATATTTGTCTAGCATGATCAGCACTCATATAATGGAATGAGTTTATATTCAATTGAGTAATACTAAGATCGATATCATAAATCTTATTATATAAAACAGTAGTATATATAACTCAATAAGAGAAATTTATTATATATATGGGATATATGTTCCGTGGTATTACTAATGGTATGATCGTCTCAAAATATATTGCGACTATGGTCTACTATGATACCTATTCAGAGATGATTATTATACGTATACACAGTTAATATTACTATCGTTTTTCGCAGGATATATAATAAGCAACGTTTATGTGAGATGTAGATCTAATATAATAATCTAGTATATCCTGATAAGTATATAGGTATTTTATGTAAACTATCGAGATAGGACATATATCTCGTGTTGGTAAAATATGAGTGTAATGGGTTATAGTATGCACTTAGATATGTAAATAAGGTTTTTATACAAACTCATTACACACTATGAAGAGAATAAGGGATCGCTAGAAGTTTTATGGATATCAGGTTTTATACAATTGTAGACTATGAGAGATCCAGTATATACACTAATTTAATTACAATAATGCAATATGTACATGGACATAGATAGGATGGAGGAAATGCTTTATTGGTATATGTGGAGGGTCGCTGAAATCGTAATTAAATGATGACGAATCTGTAAGTAATAATTTAGATCTCTTCAATTATAGCAATTTGGTACTGTCTATAAAAAGTGCAGATGAGATCGATTAGATTGTAAATTTGAGGGTGAAATAAAAGATGGAGAACGGCAATGATAATAATTAAGTAAATTTAAATATTAATCAATTACAATAATCATTGAGCGCATTTTATTAAATTATCTATTAAGTCGACGAGTTATATCTATTTAATAACAGTCATTTAATCCGTAACCCGTGCATCTTGCAGATACTATATAATTTTTAAGCGATAACTATTAATAATATACAATCAATCCACGAGATCTCAATATCTAAATAGAACTCATATTAAGGTTCGCGCTATATATATATAGAACTCGCGGGGAGAGTCCTAAAGCTTCCAGACGGTATATATTCAATATAAATTATTATTATTAATGTCGTATATAGGTAATCTAGTTTACGTATAAGACATAGTAATATCTAATTAAACTACTCTCTTCTCGTGTTTTATATATTTAACAGTATTTACATTGTAAAACTATAATAAAATATATTTTTTGTGCAATATTAGAAGACCCACTAATATATTGTATAATATATTAATATTTTTTACAATTAATTCCAATTATTTCTGTAATGGAAATTACATCGAATATACAGTATATATACTCACTGATTCAATTTAAATGGAGTTTCTATGCATTAGTACTATCTTATTAACCATCTGAGTGAGATAGTATGATTATGATGTAAATGTAATAATATATATATATATATACATATACTATACATATACTATACATTAAATATAAATTAATATTGTTCAATCTAACTGCTAACAGCTTTATTTCCTTTATAGTACAGTTCAAAGTTTTTTACTATATACAGCATATTATGGAAGATTTTTCCTACGCTTACTGAAGTATTAAAAAATATGATCCATCATAGTATATAAATAGTTAAAATGTGTGCTGGTACTCTTATTCATAATATGAACTTTTACACAAGTTATAGTGCTTACCTCCGTCTGTAGAAAAGACACTTTGGTTACTGAGAGCTCATCATGTTTTCGAAATTCATCTTGTATGCACAGTCTATATCGTCTCATCAAGCACGCCAGAAAATTATAGTGAGTATAATCATGAGAGGTAAGTTTATGAATATTAGGCAATAAGGATTATATATATTTATTATGTATTTCCTATTTTTTATATGGAAATATATAATTGACACACCTACTGTAATAAGTATAAGGGGCTTTACGATATAATTCCTATCAATACTGAGATATATAGGCTTCACTACAACTATATCTGTATATAAATCGTAAGCCTAATCTACCCGATGATTCTAGGTACTAACTATACCGAAGGAATGCATATATAATTGAGAGATTAAAGTCCCTGATAGTCATATAAAGTAAACTAATGTGTTCAGTAGTTGGGTATATAAGTTACCATTAATTTCACACTATGTCTTTAGAACTAGATATAGATATGTTCTATAACTACAGTCATTAGTTAGTTCATTATAGCATACAAATAATATATACTATATATATTGGTTTGGCGACCATCAGCTAAAGAAAAATCAGAAAAACCCCCCCCTCTGGGGGGCTTAAAATTATAAAAAGAAAAAAATTAATAATAATAATGAATAATTCAATAATAATAATAAATCACAATTAGAATAATTTAACCAAGAAAGATAACATTAAATTCATACCTCTGCACAAACCAAATATTTTTAAAATAACATCTTATATAAGTGGATCTTCATCAAATGTCACTATAATTACACATATGTTGATCAGATCTTATAAATAATCAAATAGATAATTAATAACCAATAATCCTGTCTTCCACCCTGGGTTAGTGATGTACTTGCGTACCTCACACTCAGTTACTTATAAATATCCGTACGAAATATACCTTACGACGTTATACGAGAAATACTGCGACTCTATGTATCACGCTGGGTCGCTTATTAGGAGAGTTACTATCAGGGAGTGTGAACGTACCTACAGTAGATTTGGCACGCGGTAACTGAGTTTCATATCCCCAGTTATAACACAAAATTTTTCATAAGAAATATTCCATAACCTCCTATTATTGTGTACATTCTCACAGTGTGCACAGTCGGAATGTGTTTTTCCTCATGTTATGATGTGAGATGGTTGAACATCTCTCTTAATCTGACAGGCGCTGATGGACAGCTGCCTCGTACTCACATTGTATCGGCAACAGAGCGAGGCGTGCTAGAGTAGGAGGTTAATATTTTCCATATTCTGTACTGCATATCTTTCTATATTCGCTTATCGTCTACTCTTGATACCGTCTAGTGACGAGAACGCTGACGTAAACGTAGGCACTATGTTGATTCTATAACGTACTCGAGATATTTTCGAACCTCACTATCATCTATACTCATATTTATCAGGACTGTTAAGTATGCCCTCAGAAGAGTGACAAGGAGTTCGCGATGTGATTAAATTACTGTAGAATTCCTCCTTCATTCATGAATGCTACACTCATTCCGGACATGCTTGATTACGGGATGTATCTAAATGAATTTTAAAGGTTGTTCTCTGGATTATCTATCTTATTGCTATTTTTGAGGTATGACATATAAAAGCTATAGGTCTATATGCGGTATACTCGCACAACTGGTTACCCATCTTCTACTCCTAGAGAGAATACCTGTTAAAATCTAGATCACTCCTAAAGCCGTTATCCTTGTTCCTTCGAATTACGGTATATATATTTTTCTCATATATATACTAATCAGTTGCGATAGCTCTTTGCGTCTCTTAGTCGAGTAGAGAGAGATAACTCATAGTCTATAACCATTATTGTACTGTGTAATCTTTCTTGTTTATAAATGCCTCCGTTTATGGATTTTCTCACGCGAATTCTATATATTGAGTAAGATATAATCACTCATATTTCAACTCTACATCAAAGTTGACTGCCGAGGAGTTTTAGCCCTGGGATTATGATACTTAGAGATATCTCTGGCTTATAAAGACTTTTTCATTCAGCACTTCTCACTCCACTCTACCTTGCTACTATATCATTTCTATCATCAATACCTCTGTTCATTAGACCTCTACGATCCATCTCATCTACTCTCTCATTCTTCTTATAACGCATGCTGTCATAATAAGATCATCCATTCGCGCACTCTATCTTAAATCTGTTATTACTCACTCTCAGAATTGAGGTTTGCTGAATCACCAGATGGTGTATATATATAGCAATTGTCATTCAGAGAATTATAGTCAGTATTATAGAAGCCTGAATGATTAGATCTAAACGTATCATAATTCTGTTAAGAATATTCAGCTAGGATATATCCTGAGGGTATGTGTCAGAGATCACTTATATAATGTGTATGTCGTAGTATAATTTCGATGAGCACTTGCATGAAGTCTATCGTTCTATTAAATCCGATGTGCGCGCGCTCGAGATTCCTTTCCGAACGCGAGAGGAGCTCCCAGCTTCTCAGATAGCTGAGCATAGTCCCGGTGATCTACTCGCTGTGCCAATTATCTGAAATCGAGTTAGTGGTTATTTCAGAATTACGAAGTCTGCTCGTATAGAAACTCACTACCTACTCGCTCACAATTAGGATAATTCCGTACCGCACTCAATCAAGTGGATACTGATATTCCAGAGTAAGACACTTTTGACGTGTTTGTATAAATTCTATCTTCCTCATAGTGTATATTTTCTCTGCCACACTGAAACAAGCCGTACTATAAATTCTGTAGCTGTTTATCTTCGTCAAAGCTCTTTCACATGCATATAAGTATACTGTGGGTATATAAATGGCGGCTAGATTCCTTCTTTCGCCGCTCGTTTAGCGGGAACGGTACATTCACTATCTTACACGACAGTGAGCATATCTGACTAAGTTCTGAATTACATGAGCTCTTTTCAAATCTGATAGAGTGTTCTGGGTGAAGCTGAGTGTATATAGATTCTAGTACTACTCCACGCTTTACGCTCTCACTGCCAAATCGTATAATGCGCAGCGTGGATTTGGTCTATCTCGGTCAGTAGTTGACCGCGGGTATGTAGGATCTTTCGAATATCGGGTGGTCACGATATTATTTGGCAATTATAGTGTCGAGAAAAAGGCTCTCTTGCAACTCTCGCTATACAGTATTTCTTTGTCTCTTCACTTTTATTTCTTACAGTGATGTGACTCGGGTATCATATCTTTGCGTGAACCTAGTGAACCCCCCAAAATATTTGTGTTTAGTCACAATCTCGATATAGTCTGTTTGTAAGTGTATCTTGGGCTTCATTTGTTCGGCATAGTTGACTCTCATGTGTAAAACAGGCTTTGCATTCTGTACACTGATAAGGCCTTTCACCCGTGTGAATCCTTCTGTGTGCTCGCAAATTACCTTGTTGTGTAAATTTCGAGCCACACTCATCGCACGTAAATGGTTTCTCACCTGTGTGTCTCCACATGTGATTCTTAAGTTGAGTGCTGTTTTTAAATACTCTCAAGCAGTCGTTGCATTTGTGGACGATTGGCATTCGAGGCGGTTTTGGTTCTTTGGCTTTCTTGGGGGGCTTTGCAGGTTTTGGCACTTGAGGAGGAGGAGGAGGGAGATTATCTTGCGGCATATGCATCATAGGAACCGATACTGGATAGTCTTGATCAAACGGTTTAATATCTTGGTAACCTCTCTCAATTTTTTCTTCCAAAGTCATGTTATCTCTATCATCAAAATTCTCATTTACATAGGCTGGGAATGAATTGGAATGACTGGTGTGAGAGGAATGGGAATATGCATAGTACTGAGGAGGAAGTGGCGTGGAAGCTTGATCTGGCATAGGAGGAACGGATGGAGCTGGTGTAGGAGGAGCTGGAGTCCCAATATTGTTATGAATATCATTATGGTATATGTTATCTGTGAAATGAGGTGATTGAACTCTAAGTGGCTGACTATCAGATGCAATCATTCTGTGAGGCGGCGTTGTAGGATTATTACTGTTAATACTACCATAATGAGGCCGTACCATGGAGAGAGGAGAGTCTGAAGATGGGATGTGCGAATGATTTGGGATATGATTTAGAATCCTACTATTGGCAATGATTCTACCGTTGTTGTCCGTCAATTCGAGTCTACCAGCAGGCTCGTGACGGCTTTGTAAATTCTCTGGCAAAACCTGAGAGTGTGAAGTTTCTGTAAGACACAAATTTTCAGGTACCATTGATTGTGGAGTGTCTGTCTCCAGTCTCATGTTGTCTTGAATGACAGATTGGTTTTCTTCTAACCTCAAATTTTCAGCTACTAATGGGCGGTTCCCGTCGATAGTATTAAGGACCCTGAGATTCTCCGGTAATGCTGCATGTGATGGAGGCAATTCATCTTCTCCCAAACGACTATTACCTGTCATTAAGCTTCTAGGAGACTGAATATTCAAACCAGGAAGATATCGCATGTTTTCCGAGTTGGAGTTACTTAATCTTTGATACTCGGTAGGGCCTGGTCTTGGATCGTCGATATAATGCCTTTGCGAGGTAGTCAAGAACTCTCTAAAGCTTTCCTGAATGTGGCGTTGCGAATCTGTATGGGTACGAAAAGAAGACTCGTGAGATACCCTTGGAGATAGCTGACCTTCAGCAGCAAAACGATGATGTGTACTATTCATAACCTGCCTATAGTTTATAGGCGAATTATTTACGGGGGAAACAGAAAGGCCAGAAATAACGCTAGATGGAGATGTCACTGAAGAATCCATCCGTAATAGCTGTTGCTCGGCCCTTATTTCATCTATTTGTCTTTGAGACTCTCCATGTATTCGAAGGATTTCTGATCCAAGTTTCTGACCACCATTCATCTGGTGAGTGACATTTGAAGAAGCCCTTTGTTGAAGGTCTATAGGGTTATTATTCTGATAAAGATCTTCAGCAGACCTGTGATATTCAGGAACTTGGCCTTGATCTTCCCGGATCCTTCGTACGTCACTAATAGTTCTATTTTGATCTACTAACTGCTGGTGCAGAAGCTGCTGCGACGTTTGTTTATAAAGTTCAGAAGAAATTACCCTATGAGAGTCTACACCAAATCTCAAGTCATCAGGTACTGGCTCTGGCGGAGAAATGCGATACCCTTCAGATACATACCTGCTATGTGCTTCTGGAGGTGTACTACTAGGCAGGTATTTAGAACCAGCAAATATACTATGACCAATCTGTGGAGAAGGAGAAGATATAGGAGGATATGAAGAGCTGCTGTTTATTATAGATGGCAGGGGAATGGAAGCTTGATTAGAAAACATGACCCGTCCTTCCAAATTCATTGCAACTGGTGCCACTAACGCTGTCCCATCACAAGCGAGACCGACCACTAGAACTTGAATCTGAAACAAAAACCTCTACATCAGTCATAGTTAAATAAAAATATGAAGAAGAAGAATATAAAGATAAAATTAGTTACACACATATAAAATTCTAATAATTAATTCATCCTATAACTCAAAAAATATGCCTTTTAATAAAGTTAATCGAAGTTAATTTCGACTGTATCTATTTTGTGGCGCCAGGATTACGCTGCGTTAAAGTCCTCGCGTAAAGCAGTTGAGTTTTATCTAGCCTGGGGGCAAGAATTAAAACTCGGTTATGCGACACTTGGTGGCGCTGGTTTGGGATAGCCGGCTTAAAGTTCGAGATTTCCTGTGGTCCCCCTGCATAGGGGAATAAAGCACGTTAAACTATGTTGTATTGTTTTTTTTTATTTTATTTATTTTGTGCTTAGAATAAAAAACTTGAATTTTTTTTCTTATCTCTGCCTGTTAATTTCCGTAATAAACTTTTTTATTTCTCGTCACATTTTACTACTCATTAACCATTTCTTAATTCAATATTTCTATGTCCAACACTTTATAGCTAAATTATCTTAATATTACACCACCACTCCGATTTAGGATCATTTGATTGCATGAAACTCGTCGGATTTTTGAAAACAGTAAAGGAATGAATTTCTTATATATATATATATATATATATATACATTAATATATATATATATATATATATATATAGGTATATTATATAATATATTATATATATATATATTTAGATGATATATATTATATAAGAGAGAGAGAAAGAGAGAGAGAGAGAGAGAGAGAGAGAGAGAGAGAGAGAGAGAGGAGAGAGAGAGAGAGAGGAGAGAGAGAGAGAGAGAGAGAGAGAGAGAGAGAGAGAGAGAGAGAGAGAGAGAGAGAGAGAGAGAGAGAGAGAGAGTTAGAGAGAGAGAGGGAGAGAGAGAGAGAGAGAGAACAGGAGGAGGAGGAGGAGGAAGTGGAAGAGGAGAGAGAGAGAGAGAGAGTAGGAGAGAGAGAGAGAAGAGAGAGAGAGAGAGAAGATGAGAGAGAGAGAGAGAGAGGAAGAAGAAGAGAGGAGAGAGAGAGAGAGAGAGAGAGGAGAGAGAGAGAGAGGAGAGAGAGAGAGAAGAGAGAGAGAGAGAGGAGAGAGAGAGGAGGAGAGAGAGAGAGAGAGAGAGAGAAGAGAAGAGCGAGGAGAGAGAGGAGAGAGAAGAAGAGGAGAGAGAGGAAGAGAGAGAGAGAGAGAGAGGGAAGAGAGAGAAGGAGAGAGAGAGTATGAGAGAGGAGGAGAGAGAGAAGAGAGAGAGAGAGAGGAGGAGAGAGAGTTTGAGAAGGAGAGAGAGAGCTAGAGAGAGGAAGAGGAGAGAGAGGAGATGAATTTGGAGAGAGAGGAGAGGAGGAGAGCAGGGTCTAGAGATCTTCAAAGCGAGAGAGAAACTGGGAGAGAGAGAGGGAAGAGAGAGACACAGAGGATGGTGTGAGAGCAACAAGAGAGAGGGAAGGAGAGAGAACAGACGGTCAGCGGAGAGAGAGAGAAGAGGAGAAGAGAGGAGAGAGAAGAGTTAGGAGAGGAGAGGAGTTAGGAGAAGAAGAGAGAGAAGGAGAGGTGAGGAGAGAGAGAGAGAGGAGAAGAGGAGAGGAGAGAGAGAGAGAGGGAGGGCTCCCCGCGCACTTTTTGTGATATCTCCTACAATCATTCACTAATCACTTATTTTGCGCAGGATATGGCAGAGGAACGTCGTTAAACACAATTGACCTCAATGGAAGCTCGGCAAGAATATTATAATTACGTCAATACATTACAACTACAAAACAGCTTCGTTTCAAGAAAATCCACAGGAGACTTTTCTATCATCAGTTCGAATGTGAGAAAAGCAGAAAAATTCCAGAACGTGGTGTATCACTTCTTGAGAATTGTATGGGACCTGCCGTCCCGATAACGTCCTTGGATGGAAGCCAGCTCAATTGCATGCGGATAGCCGAATGAAGGAAACAGTCCAAGCTAAACTTCAGCTGAGACGAGCGCCCAGGAAGCGTACAGGCGAGCTGGTTGAGAGAGTGAAAGAGTCAATGGAGAGTAGTTAGACGAAAGTCCGAGAAGCTCTGTGCGGGCGGAAAGCCGTAAAGTCCAAGTCACCACGTAATATTTCCCTACCTTGGATAAATGAGGCGCTGGTTAGTCCCACAGTATATCCCGTGAGACTTGCATGAGTTTTAGTAAACGATATAAGGGCTTACCCATACAGAATTCAGACCAAGCAGACCATAAGACAGGCAGCAGAGAAAGGATATGGCATTCAAGTTACTGGAAAAGATCCAGGAGACCTTAAGTCTACCTCAGATGTAGCCCACTTCCATCTTGAAGGAAAGGTGAACTCAAAGACAAATGTCTTCTGGGGGCCTCCAAACCCAATGAAGGTGCCACCAAGCCCCTACACTCCCCTAGGAGCACAGTATGGGCTACAATCTCGGCAACAGTCATCATCAGATCATTCTTCTTCGCGGAATCTGGCGAGACAGTGTCAGTCACCAAATAAAGGTATGTTGAGATCCTCAAACCTTCAAGAGTGAGGCACAGACCCTCAATCCGTCGCTTAAAAGAAAGTTCTAGTTCCAGAAAAACGGAGCAAGCTCTCACACCTCAAACGTCCCGAGATTGGCTGAAAGAAAATTTTGGAGGCCGTGTGATCTATCTCAAGACTGATTTTGAGTGGGCACCTCATAGCCCAGTCCTTAGCCCCTCAGATTTCTTCCTTTGGGGCTATTTCAAGGACCGAGTATATGCAGGGAGACCCAGGACCATCAATGAACTCAAGGAAATCATCAGGGAGGAGATACTAGCCATTCATCGGTCTGTTTGTAAGGACGTCTTGGACAACTTTGTGCTGTGCCTCAAGAAATAAATGGAGCTAAATGGAGGTCATCTCGAACACATGCTCTAGAACGAAGAACAAAATGCCAAAGACTATCATGTTTTAATTTGATGTTCTAAGCACAATAAACTAGTTATAAATGAAGTTTCATTTAATTCTGACAAAAACCTAAGAAATGAAGCCTGTCGAAAGTTTTTTTTGGGGGGGAGGGGGGGGGGTCACCCTGTAAATAAACTGGAATAAAAATTAAGATGGCATCCAAATTTGATTCCACCTTAAATTAAAAAAAAAAAGAAAGTATTTTTGTGGGCAATTTCTGATATTCTGAACAAAAAACCGGGTGGAATTTCATACCAAAACGTAGCTAATATACGGCTGATTTATTAATTTTCAATTTCTTTTTTATGTAAATCAAATTCTTTTTTAACTTTCTTAATTTCTATCCAATTAATTATTTAAAGAATTTCATATATAATGGGGAGAGCCCTTAATCGAGGAGGAGTTCCTTTGACTCTTCAAGGAATCATCAAACCAACAACCTTCGCTAATCGAGTTCGTTAACATATACGCTACGCACCGTTAAAAACAAATAAGATAGGCTAGTTGTTACCATCATTTCTCGCGCTCTCCTCAAGCCATAAACCTACAAAATATTTTATCCCATCAAAAGACTCATCAAGGAATAGATCCACCTGCAACAATATTACCTACACAAAGATGGGCAAAGTTTCTTTCAGTTTCAGAGAGTAAATTAATGAAGTGATAACACGCAACAATGTTTAATATCCACGAGTGGTGGGCCACAGATAGAGACACCATGAACTTCAACTGCTACAGGTCAAAATCTTTTATCTCTATAAGGGGCCCATAACGCCAATCATGATTCAAAGATTTGCAAGAAAAGTGCCATAAGGCCGATCATGATTTAAAGGCTTGTAAGAAGGTCACCCTATCGATTCGTTCGAATTCTGCTATGAAAAAATCTTCTTCATCATCGGTTAAAGATTGTCCATCTTTGCCGTCTGGATAACCCGATGCCTCTTTTTTCCATTTTAGAAACTTTTTTACATACTCTGTAAACATATCCGACATAGGTTCAAAGGTCCACACCTTGAATGTCATAGTGATTTTATACCCTATATCTACAGCTAATTTCAATTCGAAAGTTGTATATACACCTATGAATTCTCTCTGAAACTCTATGTGATTACATATCCCTTCACACCCTGTGTC
>JABUQX010000500.1:7500-10000 GCA_015478945.1 Trachelipus rathkii | reverse complement strand
TCTTCTACTTTTGCCACGCAACCCATTCTCATCCACACAGAGCCATCTCTCTATCCTTAACACCCCCTCCTACAACCATCTTGCTCCCACACTAGACAATTTTGAAAAAAGGGTGTTATGCCTATCCTATATACTTATTAAATTACCTATGATAAGATAATTATTAATCCTTCTATCGTACATCTTAAGCCTTATATACACAAAATACTATAAGTCATTTTTCATTAAAAGATTCCTTTTGAAATTCTTGAGCGCTTAATTATTCATTTTACTCACACATGACATATCTAATGTGAGTGTTCTCGCACGTCTCCTGCACATCTTCTTCGTAAAATGTGAATCCAGCTGTGCCTTGAATAAATATTGCAACATCCTCCTTTCTTCAGCTACACTTGTTGAAAAGCGCGGCACAAATGCTTACCCGTCATAGTATCGACTGAAACTCATCGAAGAGCGATTTATTTTGGGATAGGGAACTAGAGTCTCGTTAAACTTTAGTATCCATGCCAATACCTTCACCTGTCCATCAATGACACAATGAGATCAATAAGATCTCAGTTTTCATCCCAGATATCCTCCATAAGAAGCTCTTTTTTGCTTTAATATAGTTCCATACGGATTCAATAGTGGAGCCAGCGCGAAGCTTGTACTATTCCTTCTAGAACTATGACTATCTCTTATGCAGCATCTATATTCATACAATCGCCAAAGAACATTTCAACATGGATTTCACTCAGCGCACATGTGTTTCGTGCCGCCTAACAGTCTGTCCCGTACCATGAGTGTGTTCGTTCTTTCTCTGACTCTATAACCCGTCTTTATTATATATTGTGATCTCTTGGATGAGGAGCAAAATATTTTGGTTTCAGTGGCCGCGAGAATCTTAGCCCACCTCTCAAAAATACTCCAATAAAGCCCCTCTTTATAGTACTCTCTAAATAATATTTCATTACGCACTCTTCCTGTTGGAAATAGACTGTGTCCGGGATCCCTTTCATGCCAATTTATTCTAGTTATTATACAAGTAATACATAATATATGCCGACATTGTACTAATCCCTCAGAATAAACAGTATAGCACCTTCTTGAGCGTGCAACAAGAAAGCACATTGCAAAATAACTTTCGTTTACACCTTCTGTCTTGATTTTACAGGAACTTTCCTATAGCAATATTATCTCTTCAAACCAATGATATCCTCTCTCTGCATCAAAACGTTCTTCTTGTTCATATCTCAACGAACAACCTAATTTTCTATTTACTAAACCTAAGTTCTAGCGGTTTTATTTTAATCTTTCAACTTTTTTCTACCTTCGTCTCTAGAACAACACCAAGTCATTGCACTATCACCAGAAATCGTCAAACAAAATCTTAAGCACATATGTGCCTCTCTGCTAATACGTTATATGTCATACCTCCCTTCTAAACTGGTTTAGAGGGAAGTCTATGTCCAACCTTTGACATATTAAACTACTAAAAATTCGACATATTATATCTTGCTCCCATTCTTGCATCCTAGTGCCGCCTAATCTCTCTTCCTTGATTTGACCTGCAAGCACGACTACTATTGGAGGCGAGAAGCACCATATTTGCGAAATATATCGTTATCCTATCCTCCTTCTCACTTAGACAATGAGAGGTATATACCATTACACTGCCCTAAATATTCTCCAAGAATCTCCCAACCGTCCTGAACCTCTTAGACCGTCTAACACGGAATAGAGTTTCGTTAAGTACTAAAATAAGTTTCTAATAATCTCATAATTCTCACGTACTTTCTCTCAGCACGGGCAATAAGCGTTGAGAGACAGAACTATACACTCTTAAATCACCACTCTACTCCAATGCCTGTTGCCTCTGCGCGTGTGTTGCTCGCTATGACGTATAGTCATGATCTCGTATATATTTATGAGGCATAACAGATATGGATTGTTTCTAAGAATTCTTCTCGTTAATACTTTTAGATAATAAAATTTATGTTATATAACTAAATATGATGGATTCTACTTCAATTAGTTTTTATTTGATCTAAGTGTGCTAGATCTAGCAAAACGTCTAGTATTATAGCTACTGAGTGGGCACATAAGCTCATGGCATACCTCCAATAACTATTTACTATGCAAGATCTCGAAACATCAGCGAAGGGAGTTTCTTATAGAACTTAGGTTACCTAATCACAACCACAGAAAAACTTCACTACCATTACAGCCAATCAGACTTATCAAAAATAATTCACCCAATAAATTGCACCTCAACCAAATAACGAAATTATGTTCATTTATATAATACCTCTTCTAAAATATATATCAACTCAGGACAGAAAGATTATTCTTGAGAGTCTCTTTACAATTATTTTGCGAACTAATAACCAATGAATTAAATTTATAAATTGTATCTTTCAAATTAATCACCCTTTCTTTTATCACTAATTAATTATTATATTATATTCCAACTTAATAGTATATACTTTTGTTTATATTGTGTTTTCTTACTATCTGTATA
>JABUQX010000500.1:0-2500 GCA_015478945.1 Trachelipus rathkii | reverse complement strand
GAACTAGATATCATTCCGCAAAAACTATAAGTTATTCATGAGTTCTAATCATTCCTACTTCATTATACTAATATATATAATTCCCATATTCAATCTAATTATCTCAATAACACTCCCTTCCCTCATCCCTACACCATATCCTCTGTACAAACTATAACTATCATACTACGTATAAATACTAAATTGAATTAGCCAACCGTAGCTAGACATTTACACACCCACTGTCAACTACTTACAATATTACCATCACTATCTCAATCCACAAACATCTCACTCTCCACCTTACCTAACATCTGTCACTACACATTCTAACTATATTCCTATATAATTAGGGTAAAATAGCTATATACTCCATAAATAATCTCATTTTCTTCCTAAATTACCCCTTACCACCCATTTTCTATCCAACATACCCATCCACAAATTCACCACCTTTATTTCATCTTCATAATCATATTAGCTTTTCTTACTAAATCTAGTAATAAACACCACAATTACATCTTATCTCACTTTATCTTACTTCTATATATACTTTTCTCCATAACAACTAGCATAAATCTTTAGTATGTAATAAATACACTTATTGGTCATCAACACACACCCTCTACCCTCCCTAAATCCTCCTTGTTCTTCACCCATTTACTCCCCTCCGTTAAAACCTATTATATAATATATATTATACTTTACCCTCTCAATTACAGTATTCTTCTACTATATAGTGATCATTCATTTCTATACCTTACCACACTTAATAGACATTATATATTATAATATACTTACTATATATTTCCTAACATTCCACCTACCCTCTATTCCCCTATTACATAGTAATATGGAGAATACCAAACAACTACTCCTCTTACCAATCTACTATGTATATGTACCTCACCAACTCATCCAACATAATGTAGTTTTATTAATAACCTTAATTGCAGCCATTTCCTACCTAACCTCCTATATATATATATATATATAATTTACCTTCCCTTCTGCAAATACATTATTATTCCAATTTCTCATTCTCCTATACCAGATCCTGCGTAGACTTATCCTTTATATTCCTTTATTCAAGTGACACACTAATAATTTCCTTATAATATATATATTATCCATCTGTATTTACATTCACTCACCCTCATCTCTCTATACCCACTTCAATTCCCCATCCTCACCTCCTGACGCATATCTTATTCCTCCTACTATACCCACCCTATAATACTTATTCTAATTTCAAATAGTCCACTAATAATAATACTCTCATAACTCATACCAGTCACTTCATTCCTTATTATAACCTCATATAATCCTCTCCTACTACTTTATTACCTAATTCCCCATCTCCTCCCTTAATTACCTCTCACCCTACTAACCCACTCCTCTTTACTATACTTTTTATTTATATTTTATTAACTTCTTCCAGAACATCTTACTCCTACTGATTCATAAAATTATTTCCAGTTCAACTTTTCTACATAATATATCTACTATTCTTCTTTTGCTCTATTCTTTTATATTCTTGCGCCCTCTCATCATACCGTCACATCTTTTAGTGCATTCCCACTCTAACCCTATTACTATATCCTTACCCAGCTATTACTATTCTTACTCCTAACTTCCTCAACCATTTCTACATAATCCTCCTTTTTCCTATTTTCACCACCTCCTATACTACTCTACCTCTTACTCCACCATTCATATCCCTTATTCCTTCTTGCTATATATTAGCACCCATACATTCTTATCTTTTTACTTCTAAACATACCCTTCTATAGCTCATCTATTCACATTACTGCCTACTTTTAAATATATCTCTCTCTATCTTCTCTCTCTCTCTATCTCTCATTTCACTCCCAATTCCCGTCCCTATACTCACGTATTTCTCAATCCTTATTATCCTACCATACCATCTCCTTAAAACTCCCTTCTATATATCACATACTGTCTCCTCCAAATTTTTATCACATCACTTTATCACTTCTAAAAACTATATAATATTATAATATATATATATATTAATATATATTAATATATATATATTAATATTAATTAATATTATATATATTATATATATTATATATATATATATATATATTAAATTTAAATTATATATATATATATATATATTATATAATATATATATATCAATTATATTATTTCAATATATTTTTATAAACAGAAACAATTTACATATATAATATTATATATATATATAATATTAATATATATAATATATATTAATATATATAATATATATATATATATTAAATAAATAAATATAATTATAATATATAATATATTATATTAATGTATTATATATATATATATAATATATAATAATATATTATATATATATTAATATTATATATATATTAATATTATATATATATATATAATATATATTATATATATATAATATATAATAATATATAAAATAATAATAATATATTATTATAATAATATTATATTATATATAATATATAATATAATCTTTGTAATCTTA
>JABUQX010000498.1:12500-16906 GCA_015478945.1 Trachelipus rathkii | reverse complement strand
ATTCATACCACTAAATACGAAATAAAAAAATAAATAATAACAAAAAATTTTTCGAATATTTCTCTCGTAATATTACAAATCTATCTTCCTATCTTTTGAATAATATCAAATAAAAAATTAATTAAACAATCAATAGTTTATTAATATTTAATAAATTAATATACAGTATTATCATAATAATAAATAAAATAATAAATAGAAATTGTTTAAAAATCTTTTTTTCGAATTTAAATCAAAAAATAAACAATTTTTAATAATAATTATATACAATTAATATATAAATAAAATAAATATAAATAAAAATAAAATAATAAAAAATAATATTATTTTATCAATTAAATAATAAATGATTAAAAATAAATAAATTTAAACTCGCAAACCATTATAAATAATATAAATAATATTCAATATAAATATATTAAATATTTACTTCTAAATATTCAAATATAATAATTAATATACAATTAATAACCCCTTCAATTTATAAAACATAATTTATAATTTATAATATAATTAATATAATAATTATAAAAAACAGACATTCAAATAAATTAAACAGAGTATATTCTTTGAAAAGTTCATTTTTTTATGGTATAATTGGATTGTTCCCAAAAATCATTGAATCATTCATAATGTTAATAGGGAAGTTTAAACTGAAAACGGTATGGATTATACAGAAGAAGCGGAATCATGGGAGCGAACACCAAGCAAATATCCCCTCACTTTAAAGAGGAAAATAAGAATATAACATTATACTATAACCGATATATAAAAATTAATATACTCAATCTTACATTAATAAATAGCAGTCATTTCTACATACTCCTATTAACTATTACTATATTAGTAATATAATATAATAATTCCTATTATTCATTAAAAAATATTATATGCCCATAACTTCATCCCCTATTTTTTTGCTTACATTAATCTAAACATATAGTTACCATATTAATAAACCATAACATAATCATTACAAATTCAAGATTTCAAATCTTTATACCTCTATTTAAAAATAATATATATAATAATATATAAATATTAAATAAAAATTACACTAAAGAATAGTTTACACTGAACGTGAAAATTCTCATGTACTTTATACTATATAATATATATTATAAATAATGATAATAATATAATACTATAATAATATACTATACTATAATATTTATAATATATATAAATGTTCTGAACATAAATGCATGTGATGTTAAACTTAAATACATCTTATATTATAAAGTCTTTTATGCGTAGGATTGTATGTTTTAGTATGGGTTTTTAAAGAAAATTAGAATGTATAATAATCCAAATAGAAAAGAATAATTTTATTTTCAAAGAGAATAAGATCCACGAGGAAATACAAAAAAAATTAAGACCAGTGGAAAAAAAAAAATCTCCCCTACTGAACATAGCCAAAAATAAAACAAATGTTTTAAGAACGTGTTTTTCTTTTCACACAAGACATGTAAAATCAGAATGATTTAGAAATCCTACTCATTAAGTCTATGGCACAAATGTATGGATGGTTGATCGAACAGATAAAATCATTGCGAAAGGAATGTTTAATACTTTGGAAATTAAAATAAACAAAGGTTGGGGAATAAAGAAATAATTTCACTGTTTTGCAATCACTTTCAATATACGAGTATTCCGATCACCCGCACTTACGCCCTCAGCATCGCGATCTACGTCCCAGTCTCATAATTATCAATGTTCTACAATTATCTATTATAATATTATTATTATATCTAATTATTCACATTACTGAATTATTATTCTATATTATTACTACTACTAGTGATAGTATTCATTATTATTTTATTCATCATTCAATTAGTATAACTGCCTGAAGATTATTTCATATTTATGTTATATTATTTATTATTACTACAATTATTATTATTATCATTATTATTATTTTATTATTATTATTTTGATTAGCAGTAACAGAGCTATTAATCGCAGATAGTAAAAAATAGCCAGCTAAGTAGTGCAGTAAGTAAGTCAAATGTAAGTAGTAAGTAGTAGTAGTAGTAGTAGTGTAGTAGTAAGTTAGTCAGTAATTTGCAATGTTGAAACATTTGAAAAGACAGAAAAAAAGCAAAAAACTTTGAGAAGAGAGTTATGGAGGTGTTGTGAAGTGGAAAAGTAAAGAAAGGTCAACATAAAGGTGAAGTTAGAAGAAGAAACGGCAGTAATGCCATTTATTTCAATTTTAATAATGAATTTGTTTTAAAAAAAGAGAAAATGATTTGAGAGAGATGGATGTTGTGAGGAGAGATTGTTACAATATTCAGACCAGATTATTAAGGAAAGGATGCGAAAGTTATTGTTCGGAATAAGATGGAAGATCTGTTTCTGTAAAACTAGTCTTTAACTAATATTCTTCACACAAATAAATACGAATTAATGCAAAAAAATAAGTAAAAAACGTTTGTTGTGGAATCTAGAGTTCTAATTAACTAATATAAAGTATGGGACCCCAATGAAAGAGTGAGGAATAATGTGTACAATGGATGTGAATGAAGTCTTTAAAGTTAAGTAAAATGTACAGGCATCAAAAATAACTTTAACAGTTAAATATTTTGTTGAAAAAATTTAATTTTTCTTTTTCTTTTGATACAAGAAAAAGGACGATTGTGAGCTCACTCGGTCGATTAAAGTGTAGGCAATGGATAAAAGATTTAGGCCTTACACTATTCCAATTAAATCGATACCTTTCCAAAAACAGTAGAAAGAATATATAAAAACCTTGACACATAAAAACAAATTTCACATAAATTAACAAAAATGTGCCAACTTTCAAAAATAATTAGGCTTTCATTTCAATAAGCATTTAAAAAAAATTAAGTGTTATCTTTGACTCAAAATTTGTCATGGAGGTATACGAGACAAAATAAATGAAAATGAATCTGCGTGCTAATTTAATACAGAGGGTCTTCAAACCACCTTTTGGCACCCTGTGCTCAGTTTCACCACACTAGTATTAATATAATATATCATAATAATATATACTTATTTACTAATATTATTATTTCTATATATAATATTAATATTATATATATATACTACTATTATATATATATATATTATATTATTCATAAAATTATAATTATAATACCTATATAATATAATATATAATTATAGTTAAGTTGGAAACAATTTGAAATTATTTGTAACTTATAGAACAATATATCGAAAGTCAAAAAGTGTTAACATTCTTTAGAACATTTGGAAGTGTAATTGTAAAATTTGTGCATAAAGAATGAAAAGTTCGTGAATAAGTTAAACTATGATCTTAGGGTAGGAGAAGCCAGAACTGTGAGATAAAGAATAACATTGATAACAGTCAGGAAAACGAAATATCTGAAAAAATGAAAAGAAATGAAATAGTAAATGAAAAAAAAAACTTGACAAGGGTACAAAAGAAAAATCAAAGATCTTGAGAATGGAAAAGAAAGAAATAATAATTTTTGAAACATTAAACATTTATTTATTTAGAGAGGAGGGAGGAGGTAGGGGAGGGAGGGAGGAGGGAGGGAGGGAGGAGGGAGGAGTATCATAGAAACAACACAAGAGCAGTTATCTTATCAATAATCAATATATATATATAGTATATATATATATATATATATAATATAATAATATATATATATATAGTATAATAAATATATATATAGTAATATATATATATTATATACGTATATATATATAATATAATATCATGATATATTATTAGATATATATAATATATAATATATATATATATAATACTATAATATATATACTATCATTATATATATATATTATATAATGTATGATATATATATATATATCAAAATACCATCATATATATTATATATATATATATATATATAGCTATTAAATATTAATATATATATATATAATATATATACTAAATTATATATATTATATATATATTATAATATATATTATATATATATAATATATTATATATATGTATATATAATATATATATATATAATAATATATATATTAATAAAATATATATATACATATATATATAGTATTATATATATATATATATATATAATATATATAATAATATCTATTATAATATATATATATATTATATATATATTATATATAATATATATTGTGGTGACGTGTTCACTTGCTTAAAGTATAATACATAATAGCTTCTTAATGAGTTAATATAAAGTGTGTATCAACATCGTTTAAGTTTATAAAGTATAATTGTACGCTTTTATAATTTTTTTGCAGTGTGGGAATGTATGTGTATGTGTGTGTGTTGTGAGTGTGTGTGTGTGTGTGTTTATTGTTTGTGTGTGTTTGAATGTATGAAAAATGAAGAACAATTTCCATTTTATGTTTTCATTATTATTAGCAGCGTTAATGCT
>JABUQX010000498.1:5000-7500 GCA_015478945.1 Trachelipus rathkii | reverse complement strand
CATATTAGTAACTTTTTATCTCAAAGAAAAAAATGATTAAAGTTTATTAGATTTTGATTAATTTTTTATCGTATTTTGCATGTTGTAAAATTTCAATTCAGTTACTGGTTTTGCCCTCCATTTATTTATTATCTAAATACATATAAGCTATATAGCTATAACGGTTATATTTAGAGCACTTTTTTTATTACTTTTTTTACTAGGAAAAGGGTAAAAAAGCAAATAAAACACATAAAAAAACAATGATTGTTTTAGTTTCGTTAAAACAAAAAGCCATGTTGGTTTAAACCAATCAGCCCTATATATATATATATATATATATATATATATATATATTATATATATAGTATATTATATATATATATATTAATAATATATATATATATATTTAGTATATATATATATATATATATATATATAGATATATTTTTATATATATATATATATATATATATATATATATATATATATATATATATATTATATATATATATATATATATATATATATATATATATATATAATATATATATAATATATATATATATATATATATATATAATATATAATACATTTTCAGATAGCGGTTAAAATTGAAGGTCGTTTAATCCTTTAAATTTTACTAAAGGCAAGTTTTGTTTAAAAAAAACTTTATAAGGACATTCACGCTAAAGTATAATGCGTTTCATCATATACTATACCTGAACCACTAATAAAACGTTCGTTCAGGTCACTCACTGATCGGAAGGTAAGCTATTGCGCTGGGAAGGTGACTCAATCTAAAATAATTTTCTCCGTTTATTTTTCAACCATTGAGAGGATTAGTCATTTGATGATATTTGATCAATTAAACACAAATCAATCAATCACTTCACCACTAAATTTTGTTTTTAGACTTTCGTTCATCATCACATTTGATGATAAAAGAAAACCACATCATCAATTATTGCACAGTCAGCTGATTTATTTCGTTTTTGCTTTGTTATATGGTTTTAAAATTTCAAAAGCATTTGCAGAGATGATCCTACCATTGCATTTCCACATATTTTGTTCTGCCTGAACTTACATAAGCGAACAAAGGTTCATTCAAACCCAATGTGAGTTGTTTAACTTGTAGAATTTACTCCATTTGGAGATGTTTCGCGGATTTCATTTAACTTTGATTCTTTAAGATTAATTTTGCATGAAGATTATTTATTATAAATAAATATCTACACACACCTACTTATTTATCGCGGATGTGAAACTTTGGAACAATCTGAATGGGGGTATTCCTCAGTGTCGATGCGGAACGTTGGGGAATCACTAATATACTATATATATATATATACATATATATATATATATATAATATATATAAATATTATATTATATAAATATATATATATATAATATATATATATTATGTATATATATATATATAATATATATTATATATTATATATTATATATATAATATAATATATATATCAGTGGCGTGTTTCCTCCATGAAGTGAAAGCATGCAATGAATGCGTACGTACGTAAAGTAAAAAAATAATTACAATGTGTACTTTGGTGGGATGAAAATAACATATATTAATATTATAAATATTGATATAATAGTAAATTTTATATGCTGGCTTTAAATGCAAGAAATTCAGAAAAAATCCGCTTCTAAATGAAAACTAGCCCTTATTCTATTAGTAAATATGGCCAAAAATGCAATGCAAATGAGAATGACAGATTGCTTATAGATTGGGAAAACAATTTTATTCAATAATAGGACCTTATCCGCAGACTAAATATCGGGCTATTTTTTTTTTTTTGTAAGCATTTATATATATATAACCAAAGTTATTTTTCTGCTTCTAGTAAGGGAAGAAAAATTAATGTATTTAGATCTTAAATCAAAAGGTGAATAAGGTTTAAATTTAGTGGCTTTTTTTCACATAACGCCTTATTCAATCATTACGGGGGCTCATTTCAGGTTTGATGATATATGTATGAGATATAGTAGTAGTAGTGTATATAAGTAAGTATATAGTGTTATAAGTATATATATATATATGATATATATATAATATAAAGTTTGATATAAATTTTTTAATATAGGTATATATATATATATATAATTATGTGTAATATATATAGTATATATATATGGCCAGCCTCTAGAAGAGCCACAATCCATCTCTCAAAAACTACAACAGCTAAAACCGGGAAAAAGAATACATTGCTGGAATGCTGGCAAAATTTTACGCGAGAAACTGTAAAAAAAAAAAAAAAAAAAAAAAAAAAAAAAAAAAAAAAATCTCGAAAACTACTACAAAGGCTACAGGGAAATGAAATACATTTGGAATCCTTGTAAAATTTTGGTTAGGAAATGTAAAAAAAAAAAAAAATTAAAACATAAAAAATATAAAAATTGGCAATTTTTGTTTGGGGGGGTGGCTGGGGATGCATAGTGAATATAGATAAGTCAGAAATTTATTTTGTAGAGGTGATTTAGCAAGCGGCGA
>JABUQX010000497.1:32500-67500 GCA_015478945.1 Trachelipus rathkii | reverse complement strand
AATGCAACATGAGTTTGCTCACTCAGACAGATGCTTTCTAAGCCAGCTTTAATTTAAAGGGTTGTAAGTATTTTTTGTTTATTATTTATCAGTATTGTACAGATTACACGGGATTTTTAAATATGAGTCTGCCACTCTAGAAACAGATTTGCTTCTAAGCAACAGAACAACACAGTGCTACAAGTGTGGTAAATTTCTGTTTTTGATTATTACCTGCTTACTTAGTGTGATCGAGAATGACAGTCTTTAGAACGGATACGTTCGTAAACGGTGGTGAACATCAAAGCTATTATTTACAAGTTAAGGTGATAGTGTGATCGATGAGATCACCGTCTTAGAACGGATACGCTCTATGCCCGTGAACATCAAAAACTATTATAAGTTCGGCGACCGAATTCTTTTCAAGATGTATTTTTAACAACCCAAAAAAGTTCATTAGATTTTGAATTAGAAGAAGAAGAAGAAGAAGACAGAAGAAAGAAGAAGGAAGAAGGAAGAAGGAGAGAGAGAGAGAGAGAGATGAGAGAGAGAGAGAGAGAGATGAGAGAGAGGAGAGAGGGAGATGAGAGGAAGAGAGAGAGAGAAGAATGAGTTGTCAATAATCTAATATTCGTAATTCTTAATTCTAACAGTGTGGTACTAACTTATTTTATTTTTCGAATTAAAAAATGATCTTGATGCAGGCCTAATTTTAAGATGCCAATAATAAAAGGGTGCAAAAGCGTTGCACTAACATTGGTTTACCGCCAAAGATCGAAAGTGCTTCTTCAAAGATATCACGATGAGTGTCTTAATTTGTTCTCCGAATTTGGCTTTAACCTTGTAACAACATCTATTTCGACATCACAAAAGTAATTTTTTTTTTATTTTATTATTTATTTTTTTTGAAAACTTAAGAAACTCAACTCTTCACCAAATGCTAATTAATTCGTTCACAAGTATGTATGTATTTTATTATATAATTGGTTTAAAATACTCTTTATTTCATAGAATGATTTTTAAGTTAACGTCCACAGTGGATACTTTCTATGTATTTTACTTTTAACTATTGTAATTACCGGTAAGCATGTTGGGCCAAACAGTTTATCTGTATAGCTTAACACAAATAATGTGTTACAATGCTTTATCGTTGATAACACACCAATATTGTTTTAAAATTTTTTTCTTAGAAGAAAATTAACGTCTACTACAACTACTACTAATACATACTACTACTACTACTAATACTACTACTACTAATTATTATTATTATTATTATTATTATT
This sequence comes from Trachelipus rathkii, assembly GCA_015478945.1. Lineage (NCBI taxonomy): Eukaryota > Metazoa > Arthropoda > Malacostraca > Isopoda > Trachelipodidae > Trachelipus > Trachelipus rathkii. The sequence goes on along the minus strand of JABUQX010000497.1, from coordinate 66,235 downwards.
ATTATTATTATTATTATTATTATTATTATTATTATTATTATTATTATTATTACAGGGAGTAGTATATATAATAGACTTCAGGATTCGTGAATAAAATTAGACGTATTGACTATTGGTAACACGAGTAATAATATGAAAAGTTCCTCCTGCTTCAGATTAAATCATTTTGGTGTTTAAATCTTAGTGTCAAACGCGCTCTTTTTGAAAAATGTCATCTTCTGATGGGAGCAAAAAGGCTCTTGATATTCTTCTCTCTGCTAAATCATCTATCTTTCTTTATTAGTTCTCTTTTTTACTCTTTATATTAGTTTAGATTGTTGGTCGTGATGACGCTTCATTAGTGACTATAAATTTTCAATATATATATATATATATATATATATATATATATATTTTATATTAAGATATATATTGTAAATATATATATATAATATAATATATATATAATATATATATATATATATATATATATATATAATATATATATATAATATATATAAAATCGTTTGTTTTGCCTTTTTTAGGGTTTCGGGCCTTAGGGTTTAAGAACCCTTGATAGGAATACAAACTCTTTAGGGAAGATTTATACCAATACTGGAGAAAAATGAACACTAAAAATTATCGCTTGATATAGCACATTGGAGGGGGAGGGGGGAGAGAGTCCTTCTATAATTAATCATTAAAAATGTTCAATAACGAGTTTCTAAATACCTGAGAACACCAACAAAAGATATATCCAAAGTTACGACAAAAACTCTTGCTTGTTAAGGACTGTGTAAAATGCACCCTGACATGACCGTTATGGTAATTAGGGAGGGTTTACCCATCAGTGGTCAGCACTAAATTTATATATAGATATATATATATATATATATATATATATATAATAGTTTAAAATTATTAAAGATATTAGCGAGCGAAATGGAAAATTTCGTTATGAGTTTCTGAATGAGATTGAAGAAAAGTGACATGATTCCATTATGTGTACGACAACAATAATTTCCCTGAATTCCCAAAATTGCTTCTTGAAAAAACGTTTTTTTTTGTTAATTTCATCAAGTATAAAATGCGGACGTACGATTATATCGTGGAAGTGTGGTGTGTGTGTGTGTGTGTGTGTGTTAATATAATATGAATATATATATCATGTATCTAATTATAAATATAACATATAATTTAATATTATAAGATATAATTATAGATATATAATATATCATCTTCCTATTTTATATCATATTATATTTATATATATATTATATAATATATATATATATATATAATATATATATATATATATTATGATAGTCAAATTATATATATATGGGGTGGAAAGTCCAACTCACCAAACGTCTCTTTGCGTTCACACCGCTGGATACGCCATACGGAAGCAATAGACTACGAAAAGATATGACATAACTAACAGCACGCTGTCTGAAATGCATATGAGCTGTTGCAATTCTCTAAGCGACTCAACCTCGGAATCCAAATAGAGCGCTTTGGAAACAGACCCTTTCAACGATTTTGGAAAACGAATAAGGACAAATCTTCGAACAAATTTAGATGTGCTACACTAAATGTGGCTACATACAGTGGAAAGGAGGAGGAGATCCTTGAGATGATGAGGGAGAGAGGATAGACGTAATGGGACTAGCGGAAATGAGGGTGAGGGGAGAGGAGAAAGGGCAGAGATTTGCAGGGAGATTTGTGTTGATTTGTATAAATGGTGTGGAGGAATGGGAGATACAGGCAGCTACTGTGGGAGCTTGGTATGATAGTGGGACCGAAGATGTCACCATTTTGCAAGGTGTGGAGTGTATACATGAAGGCTTATGGTCATGCAGAGCGTTTCAAGATGCCAAGGAAAAAATTATCTACTTGTTTCAGGTGTAATGCACACCGCAGGGGCACACAATGGAGGAAAAAAAGAAAGTTTATGGAAATGGATGGAAGAGAGGGCGGAGGTGGAAAGAAGAGAAAATGAGATATTTTGTGCTGATGGGAGACTTTAATGCAAGAGTTGGGGGGAGAAGAAGTGAAGTGGAGAGGATATTGGGGACCGTATGGAGAGGAGGTCAGAAAACGTGGAGGGAGAGGCCTTGATAGATTACATTTCTGCCTGAGAAAGGATATGAAAATCATGAATAGTTTTTTTTTTCCAGCAAAGAGATTCACACAGGTTTTACAAGGTACAGGATGGCAATTAGCACACAGACAAATTTGACCAGAAATCGGTCATGGATTATATCATTTCATCAGATAGGAGAATAGTCATAATGTAAAGGTATTGCCGGGAGTGTCTATGGACTCTGATCACAGATTGTTGGTTGCGGATTTAAGAATGAAGGCGGAGAGATTGCAGGTGGGGGAGAAAAGGAGCGTGATTAAAATGGAGGTACTGAAAGAGCAGGGAAAGAGGCAAGAATATGAAGGAAGATTGAATGGAAACATGGAACAGAAGATCAATGCGGAGATAGTGGATGACATTTGGAATGTGTGATGAAAGCAGCAGAAGAAACCCTAGAAAGAAGATGGATAGGAGGAACGCGAAAAAGACATACGCGATGGTGGAATGAAGAGGTTAGAGGAGTGGTGAAGGAGAAGACAGTAAAAATGAGAGAGTAGCTAAGAGACAGATCGGCTCAGTCAAGAGCTCTGTATGTGGTGGCCAGAAACACGGCGGGAGTGTGAAAAGAAGAGCAAAGAGGGAGGCAGCAAAAATTGGTAGCGGAGGAGCTGAGGGAGGACGTGAGGGGAGGAAGGAAGAAAATCTTCTCGATTATCAAAGACTTATCGGGGATCAAAGAAAAAAGTGGCGAGCATAAAGGATGAACAGGGAGAAGTGTTAATAAGATCGGAAGATATATAAATAAGAGATAGACAGGATATTTTGGAAAACTTCTGGGTGAGTAGGGTCAGGAAATGGAGGAGGAGTTAGAAGAAGTGAGACCAGGGGAGGAAGCAGGCGGGGGTAATTACCAGGGAAGAGCTGGAGGCCTTAAGGAAAATGAACAATGGAAGGGCCCCCGGGAGAAGATGATGGCCCATAGAATTAATAAAAAAGGGAGGAGAGTGTGTGAAGGAAGCAGGTTGAAGTTTATCAGCAAGTGCTGGAGAGAAAGTGAGGTTCCAGGATGAGGAAAAACCATCATTATCCAATTATAAAGGAAAGGTAGTGGTGGGGCACATGTAAATAATTAAAGAGGTCATTTATCGTATTGGCCATCTGGCCAAAAGTATGCGAAAGGATAATTGAAAGCAGAGTGAAGAGTTGTGTATTGTCGGATAACAGTACTTGGAGAGGAGGAGTGATGGGTACCAGAGGCGAATAAGAGCAACCAGACCGATTCTATATGTTTCTGTCCTGAGATATGATGGAACGGGAAAAAGATAATAAAAAGAATACACAAAAAGACATATATCACATTTATAGATCTGAAGAAAGGCTTCGATTCGGTACCGTGAGGAAAGAAATTGTGCTCGAGGTTTTAGATAGAGATGATTACGTGAGTGGTGTTGTTACTTTATAGAAAGTCTGCTTTGGTAGAGTTTGTATAAAAATGAGCAAATGGTAATGTAAGACCAAGAGTATGAAAATGAGAATGGTTTTTGATGTGGGGGCTGGGTTAGTCAGGGAAGTGTATGCTCACGCAAATTCTGTTTGTAGGCATATTTGGATGTGGTAATTTAGGGCAGTGAGGAGTTAGGAGGTGGAGGAACTTGATGGAGATGTTTAATTGGCTATGCCTGATGACCCCTGGCGTGCTGGAGTGAAGACGGGGATAAACTGAAGAGAGTGGTGGTTGGCTTTTGATAGTAAACCGAGAGAAGCGGGCCTGTGCATGGACGTAAATTCTAAAAGAAAAATAAAACCCAAAAGAAAAAAATTTAATGATAAGTTATTAGAAGAGAGGAGGGAGAAGAGTTGGTGGTGGAGGTGGATTGTGTGGTGATTAAAAACGTAGAGAAATACAGGTATCTGGGGGGAATGTTTGGTAGAGAGAGGGAGGAAGTGCCTTGGAGATTGCGAGCAAAATTGATAAGTACGGGAGAACAGTTAGGCAGCTTTGGTACCTATCATCCAGGGGATAATGAGCATGTCGAAGGGGGAGGTTGACGAGAAGATATTTTAGAGAGCATTTCAACAAACGGTTTTCTGATGGCCGGAACATGGAGTATGACAAAGAGCCGGAGAGCAGAGTGGCAGACTGCAGAAAAATAGACCCTTTTGCTATTTCATCGTTTCGTTCCGAACAAGACCAGGAGGGAGACAGAGTGAAAACGAAAGAATTAGAGAAGGTATAGGAGTAATACCCTATTATTAACAAAGTAAGATGTAGCAAGACTAAGGTGGTGGGGAACATTTGGAAAAAATGATGTGACCGAGTGGCAGGTGTGCGAGGTAAGGAGTGGGACCTGGAGAGACCGCGGTGAGGTAGGTCAGACCATAGGCAAACCGACGGAAGAAAATAGGCACAGGACTCCGTAGACGGATTCGCTGAGAAGATATCAAATGCATATATATCTATATATATATATAGTATATATAATATATATAATATATATATATATATATAATAGAGATAGAAAGTATATATATATAGTATTAAATATTATATATATATATTATCTTAAATGGTACAGGCGTGTACACATTGTGCCTGTCACATATTGGTTAATCTTTAAAAACTACTTAATGCTACAGTAATAGAAAAGGATATAACAATTGTTATGGCATCCAATGTAAAATATATAAGTTTGGAAACAACATATTTAAAAATTAATAATAAATCGGTTTGAGATAAAGAGGTGAATAAAAATGTATAGTCATTTTAACTTCATGTATTATATTAACCGTAACCTTGTACGTTGGCCTTAAAATTGTTATGAGTTTTTGAGTGTTTTTAGACTATAAGAAATACCCCAAGGGTTGACCGCAGAGATAGCAGGAAGTCGGGGTCTCTCGGTCTTCCGGGGACGAGGGATAGGACTATTCCCCGACAGCCGGGGAAGGTTCACGCAGAAACCTCGCTCTTCTCCAGTATTTGGGTGTCGTGCGGGGTTCCTCCGCTTCCCCTACGGGTTATGGAAAACGTCTTCCCCGCTAAATGTTCCCGCGTGGCTCGACCCACCCTAGTTGTTCTCCATATATATATATATATTATAGTCACTAATAATAAAATGTTAATAATATATATATTATATATATATATTATATATAATAACATTATATATTATTATATATTATATATATACTCATAGCGTATTTTACGTATTGTGGCACAGAGTGGAGAGAAATTACCGGAGGTTCGACCCTGCGTTACAGGGACAGCTTGAACTGTTTATGACGAGCAATTTTTCATTAAACCCTATTATTATATTTAACAATTAATTGTTATTATTCATTAACATTTATTACATCAATTATCACTTAAATAATACTTTCATAAGCTAAAATTTTACGTGGCGGCCGATTCCAAAAATGCTTATTTCCTTTTTAGACTGTATCCGTTAATAAGTTTTTAAGATCACATATGATAAGCGCTAAAATGTAAACGAATAGTATAAATAATAGTAATATAAGTATTATAAATAACATTATATATATACTATATATATATATATATATATATAATATATTAATATATATTACGTATATATATCATATATATATCATATATATATAATATAATATATACAAGGGCTGCGGAGACGAGCCAAAAATATTTCATCACTCCACTACGGGCCCGTCTCTTCGCTCCAGAAATTTTGAAATTACCTGGCTCCAACTCCGGCTCCAGCATTTTGAAATTACCCTGGCTCCGAATTCTCCGGGCTCCGGCATTTTAAAATTGTTAAGGGGAAACTCTTGGCTCCAAAAGATTCCTTGTGTTATAAACATTCCTTCTCTCCAATGTACGGCCTATGATATCACAATTTCCTGCTACAAATATTTTGGTAATGACTGTAAATCTGAATGTTTGTTGAATAACATCTTATTAACTTAAAATTAAAAACCTTAGAAATATTTTTATAGGAAATTAAGATTTTTAAGAATACATTCACTTTCTTCCTAAATTTTAATATAATTCCTCTTTGAATTTGAACGATGAACTTCCTGTACAGTTACGTAATATAATTTAATTAACAAGTTTTTTTTTTTAAAGAGAAAATTTTGTTTCATCCTAAAATTTAAAATAATTCCCCTTGAACTATGAGCTGGTTGAACAGGTGTAATATAATTTTAATTCACAGAGGAGACATTTTTATTATTATTATCTATAACTATATTATAATATATATAATAACTATATATTTCATTAAAATTAAAGGTTCCAAAGTCTATTAGTATAGTAATATATATTCACATATAATATATATATGAATTACGATATGATATGATAATATATATATAATATATTATATATATATTTCACCCTTTCTCCTAAATTTTAAATATTTCTCTAAAATGAGTTCCCGAGCATATGTAATATAAATTCAGTCAAAACAATTGTTTCTTAAAAATAAAACTTCTTCAATAAATCTTCCTATAACCTAAAATTTTCCTGTCCTTAGATCCGATTTTATTATTTTTCAAGCAGAAAATAAGCTCTCAGCATTCGCTTGACTAGAAGGTAAAGCTGTATTGTGTAAGCCGTATCTTGCAAAACTTTAGGATAGCTAGGGATTGCCTCTTTAACCGTTAACTTTGATTTCCGGTCGATTTTCATTATTTCATCTAATACCTTATGGAATTCTAGTTTGTAATTTTTTAGAGGATTTTTAGGTTGAAAGTCTTTTTAAAGGTAGATTGCCGATTTTCAATCGCTTTTCTGCATTCTCCAGTTTGTCCCATTGTTTGTCAAATTTGATTTCTTCATCTTCATCTGACAAGATACACAAGGAAATTCCTGAAACTGCTGAACTATCTGACTGAACTATCATGTTATCAGTTATCGGTAACATAGCTAATTGCTTGCCTCTTATTATTTAGAATTCTTTTAAAACGTCAATAACAAGTTCTTGGATATATTTGCTGAAATGTTGCGATTTAGTATCTCTTACTGCTAACGTTTTAGTAATATTGTTTTTATCTTCGTCCACATATGTAATATTAATGGCAAAATAATTTAGCTATGCCCTTGTGCAAGCATCCATTTTTAAATGCACGAAGCATCCCTTTAAGCAATTTTTAAGCTTGTTTTTTTTTGCTTATCCGCTTCTTCTAGAACTATTTTAAGAATATTTTGCAGGTCTAAAGGCACTTCCAGTTTCGAAACTATGTCTCCACACAGTGCTCTAGACCCTGTTTGTTTACATCAATTAATTTTGAAAATGTTTATATAGATTTCGTAATGCAATATTCATACTTACAGGTCAATTCCAGATTACTCATACCTCGAGAAGTCAACTCAGCCCTTTTAAGTAACTAATGAATCGGTTCGAGCCAAACTCACAATCGGCTAAATCCTACGAGCAGTAATGTCGCAAGTCCAAATTTTCCCTTTTTATCTTTATCCAAACGAGTCCTACTTGGAGATTTTGGTACAATCCTTTTAACAATCGAGGAGGCACTTAATCCTTTTACATCCAGTCGTCAGGCTAATTTCGGAACCAGCAAATTGAGTTCGTCAAAGCATTAATCCCCTATAAATACCAAAAATTTTAAATATCACAATCTTTTTAAAACAAATCTCACAAATTTTTACTTACCGTTTGAATACGGGTCTTCTTAATTCTTTTTATTTTATCCGACTTCTCCTTTTACGTTTCTTCCTCAATTCCTTCCTATTCCTTCATCACCGCGTCTAATGCGTTATTTACCGTCGAGATATTCATAATAATCTAATCTTTCACTTCCAAATTTTTACTCAATTCGTCTCTCATTCTCCTTTAGTTGGTTTACTTATTCTACTACAATATATATATATATACTCTCTTTATATATATATATATATATATATATATATATATATATATATATATATATATATATATATATATATATATATTATTGTAACTGTCACACTTATCTTGATGTTAATGTGCCTTGTATAATTAATTTATTTTTCAAAATTATTTATATTCTATTTTCAAACAAATTAAAAAATACTCGCAGGCTACCATGATTATCAACAAAATAATGAAGAATGTTAGAAAGTATCTTCGTATTTTTAATTTGCTAATATTAGGTAAGCTTTTCATCGTTTAGGCTGCATATTTTTATTTAGATATAAACAAACCCATTATTGTAGCAGTCACTCATCTAGACGTTTATGTGCCATCGTATAATTATTTTTAAATTTTCAAAATTATTTATAAATTCTATTTTTAAACTAATTAACAAATACTCGTAGGATACCATGTTTATCAACAAGATAACTAAGCCTGTTAGAAAGTATGTTGTTTTTTTAATTTGCTCATATTAGGTAGGCCTTATATCGTTTAGACTGATTTTTATTTCGACAAACAAACCCATTATTGGAGCTGTCACTCACATCTTGAAGTTTATGTGCCCTATAATTTTTTAAATTTTCAAAATATATAAATTCTTTTTTTTTTTTTAAACGAATTATAAAATGTTCGGAGACTACCATGTTTGCCAACACCATAATTATGCCTTAGAAAGTATCTCGTTTTTTTTTTTTAATTTGCTATTAGGTAAGATTTCTATTATGTGTGGTACTATTGACATAAGCAGTACGTTTGGAATGAAGAAATTGTGCTCCACAATTTAGTCAGTATTTTTAATTGCATTGATATAGATAAGATAATTTACTATTTTAGAAATTGTATTTTCATGATTGATCGTCTTTTTTGATAAACTTTTGACCGACGTATATTTCTATTCCTACAAGCTATCCGGGCAATAAAGAAAGAATAAGTTCAGCCATGGCTTATAGCGGATTGAAGATTGTTGACGTGATAAAACCATTCAATGGAGAATCAGAGATAGGAACATGGCTCCTGAAGTTTGAAATGGTGGTAAAAACTCAAAAAATAAAGAATGAAGAGTTCATTTTGCCTATGCTTTTGGAGGGAGGCTTTGGCGGTTTTCTTTGAAATTCCCCAGGAACAAAAGAATTCTATAGAAGAGATAAAAAATAAATTGAGAAAGGTCTTCGGAGAGGATCCTTTTGCGGCCTTCAGGAAACTCTGTGAGAAGAAGTGGAAAGAAGAACCACCAATATATGTATATATGACTGATTTGAGGAGACTGACAAGAAGCGCTGGGCTAACCGGAGAAGTAATTATAAAGGGAGCTATAGTGAATGTATTGCCGGAAAGTTTTTCAAGGGAAATCAGGGGGATGGTCAACGTGGAAAGTTGTAACATAGAAGAAATCCTGCGTAGGGTGAGAGCCATGGTAACGTCCAATGAGTCGGTCAATATCGGTGCTGTCGCAGGAAGATCTAGATGAAATGAAGGTGAAAACAATTTACAGAGGTCAGTGGAGTGTTATCGGTGTGGAGGGCCTCATTTACAGAGAAATTGCAGGTTGGGCGTTAAAACAAATCTAACGTGCTATCAATGCGGAGGCAAAGGACATTTCGCGCGGGACTGCATTTTAAGGATTTCGGGAAACGGATCGGAGGGTGTTGTTACGCCGGAATCAGCCCTCTAATTTCAAAGTCCGGAATTCCTTTAAAAAAATAAGGTTAAATGGAAAAGAAGTCACTGGAGGTGTGGATTCTGGATGCACCAAGTCGTTAGTGAGCATGGGCTTGGTGAGAGGAGATGGACACAAAGAATATTGTTGCATTTGATGGAAGAAGGGTTGAAAGTGAGGGAAATACACAAGTGTCTATCGGAATAGATGGAATAGAAAAATCTTTCGAGGTTGTAGTGATGAAAAATATTATGTCGGGAGTAAACATATTAGGATTAGATGTAATTATAGAATTCGGGGGAGTTTTCATTGACAAGGAGGGAGCTCATTTTGGAAGTTAAAAAGGAGAAAATAAAAGTGTTGTTACTAAGCCAAGAGAAGGTGAGAATTTGAGAGCTGACGATTGCGATATCTCAGGAGAGTTCAACGGAAAGTTTTGGACGGTAAAATGGAAATGGAAGGGAGAGGAGCCGGTGCTTCAGAATAAGATGGGAGTCTACGGAAGATCTATGAGTGAAAACAACTAGAATCAAATTTGATGAGGAGATTGAAAAATGGATAGAAAAAGGAATTCTTGTGCCATGGAAGGGAGAGGAGAGAGGGGTGATTCCTTTGATGGCGGTTGTGCAGGAAAATAAGGACAAGGTGAGACCGGTATTGGATTTCAGAGAATTAAATAAATTTGTAATGTGCCATACTGGGGATGAGACTTCGGTTTGTGAAGTATCAACTAGGAAATGGAGAAGAATTAGAGATGGAAAGAATATGCTTGATCTAAAGTCTGCCTATCTTCAAATTAGAATCGATAGAAGCTTGTGGAAACTGTAGGTTTACGGATGTATTTATTAGTTAAGTAGCTCCACTAATTTTTGTGTTATACGCTTTTATATATATATATATATATATATATATATATATATATATATATATATATATATATATATATATATATATATATATATATATATATATATTATATATATTGTAGTTCGTCTATGACCTAATTTCAATAAGAAAGGTTGTTTTACTTATCTTACAAGCTATCCGGGCGTGAGGAAGAAATTATTATGACTTCTAATAACTTTAAAATCTTCGATTAAATAAAACCCTTTGACGGACTGGGAGACCTAGAATCATGGATTTCGAAAGTTGAATTGATAGTAAAAACACAAAAGTTAAAGAACGAAGAATCGTTGTTACCGATGCTCTTAGAGAAAGAGGCACTAGCTGTGTATCAAGAACTTGGTGAAGAAGAGAAAGGGTCCGCGGAGGTTAAAAAATAAATTAAGAAAAGTATTTGGGAAAAACCCGTTTGTAGCCTTCGGTAAGCTATGTGCTAAAAAAATGGAGCAGGGAAAATATTGACGTTTATTTGAACGAGATTAAAAAATTAGCAAGGAGTGAAAACGTAGGAGGAGAAATATTGTTAAAAAGATTATTTGTAAATGGTCTCCCAGGAAAAATCGCGAGAATTGAGAGCAAAGGAGAATATAGAAAGCTGCAGTGTGGAGGAAATACTGAGTAGAGCGAGGTCGGTGATTACTTCGGAAAACATGTGCGAGTATAGGGCTAGCGTGTTAAAGCAAAAGGATTGTTATAGAAACATTCAGGAAATAGTGTTATTGTTGCGGCGGAAGACATTTAAAAAGAAACTGTCAGTGGAATAACCCGTCCTGCTTCTCTTGTGGAAAATTAGGGCACATTGGCAAAATGTGCAATTCAAAGTCAAGGGTGAATCAGGGAAACGAGGAATGAGGGAATATTGCGCTGGGAATATTCCCTTGAAAGATGAATTCAGCGGTTTGCTATTTGTAGACGTAAAAATAAACGGTAGGTCAATGTATGGGTTAGTGAACTCAGGTTGTTCAAATTCGCTGATTTCAAAAAAAAAAATGGCGAGAAAAGCGAGAGGAAGGAAACGCTTAATAGGGGTTGATAGAAGGAACGTGGAAACGATGGGTAAAGAAGAGGTGTTGATGGAAATCGATGGAATGGAATCCGTTTTCGATGTTTTAGTGCTAGAGATAATTAGATTCGGTACCGATAGTTCAGAGGGAAGAGACAAAATCTACAAAGAGAAAGAAGTTAAAAAGAAAGAGGAGTATTACGAAATCGATGACAAAGATTTCTCAGGTGTTTTTAATGGAAGATTCTGGAGCGCAAAATGGAAATGGAAAGATAATGAGCCATGTCTAAATAATAAATTACCATTGTATAAAAAGAATTTAAAAAAATAAGTGAAAGAGAAATTTGACGAAGAGTTGGAATGTTAGATTAAAGACTGAATTTTAGTGGAATTGGATGGTAATGAGGGGAACGGAGTATTGCCAATAATGGCGGGGAATCAAATTATAAAAGGGAAAGTGAGGCTGGTGTTGGATTATAGGGAGTTGAATAAATTTGTGTCATGCCATACGGGTGATGGAGTGGGAATATGTGATGAGTCGATAAGGACGTGAAGAAAAATTAGAGGCGGGAGAAAGATTTTGAAAGCAGCTTATCTGCAAATAAGACTAGACAAGAGTTTGTGGAAACATCAGTTGGTATATTTTAAAAGAAAAATCTATTGTTTGACAAGGTTGGGCTTCGGACTATGTAGTGCGCCGAGAATAATGAAGAAGATTTTATGAGTAGTGAGAGGGATAGGAAGGTGTTGGAAGTAACGGGATCATACATAGATGATATACTGGTAAATGAGGACGTGATCGAGGCGGAGAAGGTGAGGAAACATCTCTTAAAATTTGGGTTGGTCGCAAAGGAGTCAGAAGAGGTAGTTGGGGGAAGAGTACTTAGTATGAAGATCTTTAATGGAAATAATGGTAATTTAGAATTTTGCAGGGGAAACGATTTACCAGAAATTGATGAAACAGGGAAAATCTCGAGATGGGAGCTGCTTTCAGTATGCGGGAGGTTGATTGGTCACTATCCAATAGGAGACTAGTTAAGAGTGATCTGTAGCTTATTAAAATGAATGGCGGAAGGGGAGAAATGGAGCGACGATATAGGAAGATTCGAAAAGAGGTAAAATTTGGTGCGATGCTAAGCAATTTAGCAATGGGGGCAGTATTAGAGGCTGATGGAGAAATAGTAGAAGACTATTGTTGGTTGAGGAAGAAAGCGGACTGCGGCCATATAAACGTCGCGGAATTGGAGGCGATTTTAAAAGGATTGAATTTGTGCTTAAAATGGGGCGTAAGGGAGGTGGAAATAATGTGCGACTCAAAGACAGTCGTGAATTGGGTTAAAAACGCAATAAGTATGGACTATATATTAAAATCTAAGGGGACAGCAGAGATGTTAGTGAAGAGAAGGTTAGGAATTATTTCAGATATAGTGGCGGAATTCGGGATAAAATTAAATATTAATTTGGTCAAATCGGTGGAAAATAAGGCGGATAAATTAACAAGAGTATTTAAGAGATGGATGGGGTTACTGAATGGCATCGAAGAGGATTGTTGTATTATGGCGCAAGAAAAAATTGAAAGGATTCATGGAAGGAACCACTGTGGTTTGGATAAAACCCTGTTCGCCGTAAGAAACGTTGATAAAGAGGTAAATAAGAATGAGGTGGAGTGCATAAAAAAATGTAGGAAGTGTCAATCAATAGATTCTTATCCAGTGAGATGCGGTAAAGGAAATTTAGGTGTTATGGGTATATGGAAGAGATTGGCAATGGACATAACTTACGTAGGAAAAAGAAGTTCTTAACGATAATAGATTGCGGCGAAAGCAGATTTGCGGTTTGGAAGGAGCTAAAGGGTGAGGGCGGAAAGGAAATTAGCGGGAAATGGAGGAGGTGTTTTTCGAACACGGTTTTCCTAATGAAATTATTTTAGATAACGCAGCTAGCTTTAAAGGCCTGTATTTGAAGGAAACTTGTAAAAAGAGGAACGTGGAATCGATATTCAGGGCGGCTTTTAGGAGCAATTGCAACGGGATTATCGAGAGGAACCATATGACAATAAAAATAATCTGGGGGGGGTCAAACATAAGCGTAAACGAGGCAGTTTTTTGATATAATTCACTGCCAAAGGAAGGTATGATGGAGTCAAGCTGTCCATGTTCAAAAAAAATAAAACTATAAATGGAGGGATCAAGATAATGAGAAATCGACAGAAGAGGATGATAAGGGATTCACAGTCGGAAAAACGGTATGGATGAAACCAAATGGGGCAAGATGCTTCTCGAGTTGGGATGAGGGAAAAATCTCAAAAATGTTGTCGCGTAGAAAAGTCGAGGTTGATGGCATCGCGATTCACATTTAGGATGTGTGAAAAATAGTGTGATTGCTCTCTTCTGGTTGAGCAATCAGGGAAGCGTTGTAGGTTTATGGATGTTTTTATTAGTAAAGTAGCTCCTTACTAATTTTTATGTTATACGCTTATATATATTTTGTAGTTCGTCTATGAACTAAATTCCACATGTTTTACTTATCTTACAGAAACATCAATTAGTCAGATATAAAGGGAAAGTATTTTGTCTAACAAGGTTAGGTTTTGGGTTGTCCAGTGCGCCGAGGGTAATGCCAAAAATTTTGAGAATAGTTCGAAAATTTACGAGGGAATTGGAAAGGCGACCGATTCATATATTAATGATATTTTGGTGGATTTTGAAAAAAATGTATGTTGAGGTGATGAAGCATCTATTGAATTTAGAGCTCATCACGAAGGATCCAGAAAATGTGGTTGTAGGAAAGGTGTTAGGACTTAAAGGTTGCAAGAAATGTCGAAGGACTGATTAGGTTTTCGAGAGGGAATACGATCCCGATCATTGAGAAAGAGGAGATATCAAGAATTATTTTCAATTTGTGGAAAATTAATTGGGCATTATCCGGTGGCGACATGGTTAAAGGTTGTTTGTAGCTATTTAAAGAGAATTGCTGAAGGAAGCAGGTGAAATGAGGACATTGGAACAAGCTGTAAGGAAGTTCTTGTAGAAGCCTTGGAAGCTGTAAGAAAATATGATCCAATGAGGGGCAGTTGGTTTGTTGAGAAGGGTGTAGAAGGGGTTGTCTTTTGTGATGCAAGCATCATTGCTAATGGAATGGCGTTGGATAGGAAGCGAGATAGTAGAAGACCCAAGTTGGTTGAGGAAAAAGACGGATTTCGGTCATATAAACGTAGCAGAATTAGAAGCTGTTGTATAAGGACTAAATCTTTGTTTGAAGTGGGGATTAAAGAGAATAACAATAATGTATGATTCCAAGACGATTGTCAGCTGGGTGGACAATGTGATTCAAGAGTTAGAGTAAATGCAAAAAGGACTGCGGAGATGGTGGTGAAAAGACGTCTGAGAATTATTGCGAAACTTGTGAAGGAGTTTGGATTAAGTCTAAAGATAATGTTAGTACCCTCGGAAGAAAACGAGGCTGACAAGTTAACAAGAATATTTGGAAAATGGCAAAGGGGAATGAGAAAATGCGAAGAAGAGGTTTGTAGAATGTCGGCGATGGATTTGAAGAGATTGCATGACAAAACTGTTGGGGTAGACAAGAGAGCTTTGTTTGGCAAATCAAAAAAGCAATTCAAGGGTAGAAAGAAGGAGTGGCAGGAATAGAGTAAAAGTTAGTATAGATGTCAGTCGGTAGATAAATCAAATGGAGAAACTTTATTGATCAGAAAAGTTGGCAAACTGGCGGCAACCCTTTTTTAGGAGAAAGGTATATGTCGATAATGTTGGCTTGAGGTTCACTTGACAATATGAAGTTTCTAAAGGGAGAATTTCGAAGAGAGGAAGGAGTTTTTAGAACATGGTTTGCCTGAAGAATTGTTGGTTGATAATAATGCGGCTTCTTTCAGGTCGTTGGACGTGAGGGAAATGTGAAAAAAATGGGGAGTGAGGTTAAATTTCAGAGGGCTTTTAGAGGGAATTGTAATGGAGTTGTGGAGAGAAACCATAGGACTGTGAAAAAATAGCGGCGAGATCAAGGTATTAGGGAAAGTCTGTTTATTAAATTTATTTAAATTTATTAAAATCTTTAAAATATGCGCCCCTCTTACTAATCTAACAAAAAAAATATGAAGTTTATTTAGACCGAAATAGAGTGAAGCTTTTTTAATAAAATAAAGGAATTTCTTATCTCATCTCTCATTCTTATATATCCTGATTTTAGTAAACCTTTTACATTACACTCTGATGCTTCTAATATAGCTGTAGGTACTGTTTTAACTCAAGAGGTAGATGGAATAGACAAGCCGATTGCTTATTATTCCAGAAAGTTAACACCCCTGAACAAAATTATAATACAACCGAAAAAGAAGCTTTGGCATTAGTAAGTTCTATTAAGCATTTTGATTATTATTTATATGGGCATAAATTCACAGCCATAGTAGATCACCAAGGTTTAAGGTATTTATTTAAATTTAAACCAACTACACCTAGAATAACTAGATGGGCATTACTGTTATCAGAATTTGATTTCTATGTAAAATATGAAGCAGGTCGAGAACATATTGTAGCCGATGATCTCAGCAGAAGTATTCAAACTGTAAATATAAATTCTATTAATTTCGATCCCTCAATAGTTTTCAGTTCTGAAAATATACGAAAAGAACAAATAAACGACATAAATTGGAAAAGATTAATAAATTATTTTGAAAAGAAAAATATAGAAGGAATTCCCCGTAATATTAACTTACTCAACTTGCCATGATAAATGACTGTTTACATTATATCCAAAAAGATAAAAATAATAAACCATATAACGAAACTTTAGTTATTCCTCATTCTTTAATAAATTCAGCTTTAAGCATTGCTCATGATTCTCATTTAAATTTCCATTCAGGATTTATTAAAACATTAAAAAGAGCAGAAAATTTATTTTTCTGGCCTAACATGTAGCAAGATGTAAAGGAGTATGCAAACAATTGTTTAACATGTCAAAAAGTTATCCCCCTGTAAAGTAATTAAAGCCCTGCTTCAAAATTATGAATCTCCAAATTCCCCAGGCCTTTGGTTAGGCATAGATTTAATGAGACCTCTTCCTACTTCAGAAAAGGGAAATAAATATTTGTTTGTTATTATTTGTCATTTTTCTCGTTACATACAAGCATATCCCATCCCTAACATTAAAAAAGAAACTATAGTAAATTGTTTAATATACTATATAAATAAATTTTCAGCCCCCTTCATATAAAATCTGAAAATGGAACTCAGTTTCATACTGCTTTATTTAAAGATATATGTCAACTTTATAAAATTAAAACTCATTATACTACAACATTCCATCCCCAAGCAAACCCATATGTGTTAAGGTCCAATAGGAGCATTAAAAATGCACTAGCATCAGCTCTGGAAGAAAATTCTTTATGTAAATGGGAAGAATATTTATCTTTTGTAATCCTTGCTTTTAATTCTTCGTTTCATTCTATTATTAATGAGGTACCGTTCTTTTTATTCTTTGGAAGAGATACTTGTCTACCCCTTTCAAATATAATTAATGAGGCTAAAAAATATCATCAGGGAAATATGAAATATAAAAAAGAAATCACTCTTAAAATGAAACAAGCATATAAAAAGGCACTAGAAAATCATTTAAGATCTCAAAATAAACAGAAAAAATATTATAGATTACAGAATTACAAAACCTTTGAAACTGGAAACATTGTCTGGTTAAATAATAAATATAGAGTAGGGACAAGTTAAAATTCAGATGGTTCGGACCTTATAGAATAATTGAAAAATACTCACCAGTAAATTACAAAATAAAACCACTCTATAATGTCAGTAGAATTGAAATAGTACACGTTAACCGAATAGTGACAATGATTTAACAAATAAAGAAACTGTTGAATGCGACTCAGATGAAGACCCTGAAGAGGAATATATTATCTATAATAATAATAATAATAATAATAATAATAATAATAATAATAATAATAATAATAATAATAATCATTATAATTTAAGATCTCATTGACCTGTTGAAGATTATGAGAGAGTTCAGAGAAGACCGATAGAATTTAAAATCGGGAATATTATTAAAATATTAATTTTATTGTTGATATTAAGATTATTTTAAATTGCTTTGAGACATGATAGCAGGTTATTTGGCAACTTAATTGTTGTTGTTTATGAAGAGTTAAAGTTTTTTTTGAGATATTGTGTTTATTGTTTTGGAAAATTTTGGTAGTTGGACTAGTCACATAGTTGCTCCACTGCGCCTTACGGATAATGATACGTCATTATATAATTTACTCACTGATTAAATTCAAAACGACGCCAGTCTCTAAGGAGAGAGTTGTTTTGAGCCCGATTTAGAAATAGCCATGGGAAAATGCGCAAAGTACATTTCCATTTCGAGGCGATTAATTTGTGTTGTTATTGTTTGGTTGATTTTTTATTTTTGTTTTTAGTGTTTCATTAATTTTATTTAATATCTAATAATTTATTTTAATGTTAATATTTAAAATAATTATGATTGTAATTTTTTTTAATATTTAATATGTTTATTTCCTTTTTAGGTATATTAATTTTTTCTAATAAATGAGTTACAGTGACCTGCCATAACTTTTTCAAGACTGTTCCTTAAGGCATAGAAAAAGGTATTTCTGGCCTGTTAATAATTGAGTGCTGGTAACTTAAGAATATAAAATATCGACAAAATAATTAAAGAAAGTTATTTTAACCAACCTGACATTTGTAAATTTGTGCGCTAGCAATTACGCCAGCTTTTTAATGGATGAAATTTTATTGCATTTATATAAAATTTTCAAGAGGTCAAAATACATTTATGATGTGTCAATAGAAGATGATAGACATAAAATTTCAAAAATTCCCAAATATTATAATTTTCAAGATTTTGAACAAATAGTTCGTCAGACATCTTGGTGTAGAGTTATACTGATAAAATTGGGAAAGAAAGAAAAACCAAAGAAAAAACCTTCAAGCAATTCGACTAAAGAAAAGACAATATTTCTATAAGAGAAATGTTGCAATCAAAAAGTCCACAAAATTAAATAAGAAAAAGAATAGTTAAAAAAATGTCTCCACGACACCACAAAGAAAGCAGTTATGGATAAAAGAATTATGGTAGAAAATTCAAAGTTCCAACAACAATGTGAAGAATTGTTTGGTTGTATTTCACCTCCATCAGAAGATGTTACAGATAACCAGTTATTCAACCATAATTTGGTTGAAATCCTTATCATTGCTAATGAGATGACCAAAGTAGTTGCTTCTTCCTCTGATCCTCCATCTTTTTTTAAATCGTCTTCCTCTTCTGAATCTTCCCCATCTTCTTCATTTTCTTCTAAATCTAAATCATCTTCATCTTCTTCTAAATCTTCTTCAAAATTTTCCAAATTTTCATTTTCTTCTAAATCTTCTTCTTTCTCGAAATCTTTTTCTTCTTCTAAATCTGTTTCTAAAACTCATCGCACTCCGAAACTTTCTAAAAACCTAAGTTTTCTAAAATTTCCACCCGTCCTTCTCTATCTACCATTTTAGAAGTAGATCTTCAGTTAAGCCCCAGTCCGTGCAAGGAGTCATCAGACTTGTTAAAAACCTTAAGAATTGATAATTAGTATTTAGTTATATTAGAAATTTTAGTTATAAGTTTTCGACGAAAAGTTAGTTATGGTATTTAGCTGATAGGTTTTGACGAAAAGTTAGTTATAAGATTGACTGGACTGTGCTATTTTTTTTTTAGAAGGATTGTAAATATATGAATAGATTTTTTTTAGATTTCTTGACAAAATAAAATTTAATAGTATTCGTTCGTTAATATAGGTAGTGTAAAATGTTTTAAAATTTATTTCCTTCTCAAATACATTTAAATATTAGTTTTCCATTCCATTTTTTTTTTAAAGTTAAGGTTGCGATTTAATTTAGTTACCCCTTAAAATCTAATTTCTTACTTTATTTGCTATTTATTGTTTCATTAAATTATTACTAAAATAATTATGTATAATAATTTATCTTTTTCTAAGTTTATTAAATTATTATTTCACTTTTCATTATGTCAAGTTTATTCGTTATTTATTAAATTAAGACGTTTTTATGAGTAAAATCTATTATTTAAAGGAAGATAAACCATTATTACATTATTTACTTATTATATTATAGCTTAGATATGTAAGAATTGTAATTAATGCATATATTTTAGCATTTCAGATTGTTGAAATCGTTTGTCAGCTGACATAAAGCATACATTATTGGAACAGAATTTAAGGGTTCAATAAGTTCTACCTAAAGCAATTTTTCAAACTCGATTTATGAATGATTAAGAGAAGAATAAGTTGCAAAACAATTTCAAATGATGAAGAATAGTTCTTAGCTAATTTACAGAAGTTTTTTATTTCTCAAATACATCTATGGAAGAATATATATATATATATATATATATATATATATATATATATATAATATATATATATTATATATATATATATATATATATATATATATATATATATATATATATATATATATATAGTTAATTTAGTTACCCTTAAACTTTAGATTTTACGATAAGTCGATATATTTTATAATTTAGAATATTTAGTATTTCTACTTTATTCTTATTTTAGTGTTTGGTTTATTTTATATTGTATTTATTTAATAATTATTAGATATTAAGAAACTTAATATTAATAGGTAGTTTTTAACATCTGGCAAGCATCTTGGAAGCCTGCTTCCAATCTTTTGGTTTTTCCAAAAAGGCTTATAAAAAGGTTTTCCCTTTTTATCATTGGTTTTCCATTGATAAGCTTTCCTTGATAAATATTGTGGTTATCTGCAATATTAGAATCAGTTTTCAGACACTTGGTACTATTTAGTTTTACTAAGTAGGTACTGTTTTTCAGTATTACCTGTGAATGCTTACTGATGCAAAAGTAAAAGAGTTTTCAACTCTTAAAGCGTAAGATTTTCTTTACATAAGGTACTATTTGGTTTTCTAAATAGATACCGATTTTATCAGTATGCACCTGTTAGTTTTCCTAATACAAAATCAAAGGAGTTTTCAACTCTTAAAAAGCGTAAGGTTTTCTTTACATAAGGTACTATTTGGTTTTCTAAATAGATACTGATTTTATCAGTATGCACCTGTGTTAGTTCTCCTAATACAAAATTAAGAGAAGTTTTTTTACTCTTCAATGTGGTACAGTTTTCTTTACTTTAACATAGTTTTCTTTATAAAGGGTTACATTGGTTTTCCATTGTAATTCTTTGCTATTTATTTAGCTAAATTAAGAGTTTTCGGTTTTCCTTGAACTTTAAGATTTATATTCTGTTTAAAATCCTGTTATTAAAGATCAGTTATGTTTTTTTCATCCTTATATTTAAATGTTAGCGTAACGATTCTCCACGCATTTCTTCGAAGAGTAACCTGTTAACCAGAAGCTACTATTATTATTACTTATGTAAATATATTTCATTTAATAAACGAATCTTTTTATTAGTTTCTTTTACCCTGTCACTACCGGCTATTTTATCTTTAAAAGGTTGAAATAATTCCAAAGCGCTAACAAACATCTATTTTATGGAACCAAAAAGAAAAGTCAATATTATTATCTTTCACTGTTAATTTTCCATAACTTTCATTTGTGTTACAGCGGTAAGACTTATCTATATCGTAGAAAACACTATATCTTTCAATATATATATATATATATATATATATATATATATATATATATATATATATATATATATATATATATATATATATATATATATATATATATATATATATATATATTTATATATATATGGGGAATTCTCTGAGATCAACTGCAGTCTACATTCATCTCTCAGAATTTTGTTTAATTTGGTCCCTGAATTTTTTCTTTAAGCACCGCAAGACATTTCTGAAGTTATGGTCATTAGATTATATATAGGTCAAACGTACTGACCTCAGTGATTTTGAGGTCATTGGCGAAGGTCACCTGCTTTCGTTTTCTTTGGAATAAGAGTCAAGTCTAAAATTAAGAATTTTCTACATGAATAACCTGGCGAAAAGATCAATGAAAAATTTTTTCGATATAAAACTTTTTTTTTTTGTATATTCGCATTCCTTGAACTTTTCCAATTCTAAGATGCGTAAAAATTTTAAATTTATGACAAGGATTACTCAAGTTATAGAAATCGACTGATGACCTCAAAATCACCGAGGTCATAACTTTTGACCTATTGGTCAGATTGACTTATAACTTTCAGAAATGAATTCAGGGATTAAAACAACCCTATCACACAAAAATAAACAAATTCTGAGATGAGTGTATTTTTAAAAAACAGTGGTTTGATCTCATCAGAAGAATTCCCCATGATATATATATATTAATATTATAATATATATTAATATATATATATTATAATATATTATATATATATGATATATATATATATATATATATATATATATATATATAAAGGTATTTTTAATGTTCTTTTTTTTGTTTTATGTTTCAAATCATTTTAAACTTAAATTTAATGTCTTGGACGACTTTGGGAAAATATATGTATTAGATGTGTGAATAAATCATAAACTAAATTTACTTTAAAAATTATTATATATTGTATTTTTACCAAAGTTTTGGTTGTTTTGATGTTAGGTGTATACACCTAACACCACGATTATCAAGAACTTACCTGAATCCCTAAGACTCACTTTCTCTAACACTTTTGAAAGTATTTTTAAACCTCCCACACATACTTCTAATAACATTTCTTAATGCGTCTATAAAATCCCTTGCTTTAATTGTACCTCTCATTATATTGGTGAAACTAACGACTTCACAAGAAGTAAATACCAACATAAACAAGACCATATTCATGACTCACAGAACTCAGCACTTACATTACATAGAATCAGACTCAATCACAAAATTAACTATGATGCCATGACACCCATCACACAGGCTTTTAACCCCCTTCAACGAAATTAATTGAATCATTATGCATAAAAAAATCTCCCAAATTTTAACAAACTACAAGGTGAATACCCCTTAGATCACACGCTTAACAAATAATTGATCTCCACACAATTTTCAAAATATTAACACAAAATACTTAATTTTTTATATTTTCAAATTCTCAAGCATCTTTCTTTACTTTTATTTAAGATATTTTTTCAGTCTTCATTCCAACACGTCTGAAAGAGGGTCCAGTTTGGATCGAAAGCTTACGTTTTTTTTTTAACTTTTAGAAGACTCTTGTATGTTATTTATTTATAATTAAAAAGATTTGGATTTTAATTATCTAGGCCTCCTGTCATATATATATATATATATATATATATATATATATATATATATATATATATATATATATATATATATATATATATATATATATATATATATATATATATATATATATATATATAATGTTTGTCCAAATGTCTATTGATTCAAATGTTTATTTGATCAAATCTTCATCAGCCAAATGTTTGACTATGTATTTGCATTGACCAGTGGTTTAATGAATGATTGTTATTAGTGTTGTAAAAAAAATTCTTTTGTTTAAGTGAATAATTATTTAAAATATTCTGAAAATTATTGGCAATGATAATATCACATTCAACTAACTATTAGCAACAACCACTATTTATTATAATTCATGGTTTAATTTATAACCTTTTATATTAATATTTTTGTGTTGTGGTAAGTGGCAACTGGCAAACTGGCAAAGAATTTTGATTTGTGAATAAATTAATTCATCATTCTTGTAAATGTTACAACTTATTATCATTAGGAGTAAAAGCTGTAGATTCTTGAGAGCTGAGAACTTGATGTTGAGAGTTGGTGGTGGTATCTTAGAGGTGTGTTATGTGTGAGAAGAATTGATAAAATGAGAAATAAGCGTGTAGGGAACTGTGTGGTGTGAATGAAATATATTTAGATGATTGGCTCATGTGGAAATGATGGATGATATATATATATTATATATATATATATATTTATATTATTATATATATATAATATAATATTATTAATATATATATATATATTATATATATATATATATATATATATATATAATTTTAAAACTTCATAAAAATTTTACCTTTCATGTGGTATGAGATTTTTGGTATTTTACCGCAGAAGGAAAATTAGTGTATAATTTTTTTTACTACTCATTTGGATTTAAAATTTGGTAGTCCATAACTTTTTATATATGAGATAGAGTTTTGAAACTTGAAGACAATATAAATAAACATTTATCTTACACCTCCTGAAATTTTGAAAGTATTATCTATTATCAAAAAGAACTAGAAAAATATTCCTGAAACTCACAAAACAAAACAAAAAATTTTTGAAATTTGAGAAACGACAAAACTTTTTTCCGGTGAGAGATACAGCTTTGAAATTTTAAGACTATTAATATCTATACACAGTTTACCTTTCCTGAAAATTTGAAATTATCTTATATAAAAAAAACACCTAAATATTCCTTTTTTTAAGCATATCACATTTCATCGCTGGGTCGACGGGGTAGGAATATTTCTATAACTTTTTTTTTTAATAAAAGATCTTCCTTTCATATTTTAGGGAAAGGTGAACTGCATAGATATTTACATTGTCTTAAAATTTCAAAGCTGTATCACTTAAAAAAAAAATTTAATGTTTCACAAATTAAAAAATAAAAAATTTTCACAAATTTTTAGACCAGCAAAGCTTAAAATTACGCCAAATGGTAGATGGTATTAAGATGAAATCAATCAAAGAAGTTTCTCAGAAAACGTGCTTCGATAATTTTCGCAAATGGGGTGACAGTTATGGTAAGCGAAATGCACCTTCAAGTGTTTTTACATATTGTAGTGCTTGGCTTTCATTTCTGTGCTATATATAACAGAGTTTACTGACGTAGGAGGGGGTCATGAACTGGTAAATTTTAAAGAGAGAGCTAGACGTTGGAAAAGTTTTTTAGATCAAATGTATGTGAACGTAAACCAATTCGGTTGATTGAAACTGAAGAAGTGTCAAAATTTGAAAAAGTATCTTAGTAAAATCTATTCTTAAGCAAATAGAGTTACTAGGTCAAAGAGATGAATCGGAGATTAGGGTTGATATTCTTTCTCATTCATCAATAAGTAATATTTTAACAGCCTTGATCTATATGCGAAATGCCAGCCGGTCTTGTGTAATTTAAAACATGAAAGTTTCAGAATTTGACAATGCTGAATACTTCGCTCAAGAAAATGGTCATTTAATAGCTGTAAGAAACCATAAAACCAAGCGCACCAATGGTGATGCAATAGTGGGATTACCGAAATATCTACATGACCTAATCAAGATATATGTTTATAAAATAAGGAAAATTTTAGTTTCAAAACTGTCAAATCCACTTAAACCAGAACAGAACTGCGTTTTTGTTAAATATCAAGGGCATCCTGTAAATTCTGATGATTTAGCCAAAGAGATCAAAAGTGTGTGGATACAAGCAGGTATTCAAGCAGTAACTGGGCCAAACTTAATTCGAAAAATGCCTACCACTCGCATTCATAGAAACACCCCTGAACACAAACGCGTAAGTGCTGAACACATGGGTCATTCACTTACAACAGCATTCTGCTGTTGTAAGGTACTAATGCCCTTCAAAAGCCAGCATGCATTGGTGGACCTAATATGACCGTCGAAGTAGACGAAACATGTTTGTCTAAAAGAAAATATTCTAAAGGACGGCTCTTTCCTCAACGGTGGATATTTGCTGGAATTAATAGAGAAACGCACGAAGTTTTTTTTATGTACTGTTCCTGATAGAACAAAGAATACTTTATTAGCATCTATAAAAACATAAAACCTGGCTCCATCATTAGCAGTGACTGTTGGCGATCGTACCATAACATAAGTTCTCTCTCTGCCTATTATTTTAGACATTTAACTGTAAATCACTGCCAAAATTTTGTGGATCCGAATACTGGAGCCCATACTCAAAATATTGAAGGTATGACGGTGCAGCAGCAATGAGTGGCGAGTTCAGAGGTACATACTTGAGAGTGAGAAAATAGTAAGAAACGAAAATGTCCCAAAGCCATTTATACTCACTGCGTTTCGCATTGCTTAAATTTATGCCTCACAGACGCTTCTAAAGTTCAGAATATTCGAAGTGCAGTTGGAATATCAGAATGTTGTACATATTTTCTTGCAAGTGCTAAGAGGACAAAAGTTCTTGAAGAAATAGAACTTATTCCTAAGAGTAGCAAGAAGATATTAGAAAAAGTTTGCGAAACTCGCTGGTGCCAACGTCCATGAATCGGTTTTATTATTTAAGAGAAGATAAACCCGATAATACCAGCTTTAGAACAAATAAAATGTGAAGTTGGAGATCATTCAAAATAAGCTACCTTAATTCTAAACAATATTTATAGTGCATTATTTTTGGTTTCCATATTTGTTTTAAACAGACTATTAAGTTTAACATACAATCTTTCAAAACGATTGCAGACACACGTTATTGATTTGGCGAAAGCATATAATGAAGTGAATCTAGTTAAAGCTAAACTTTAGAGCTAAACATTAGAATTTCAGCAGATTTTTGAAAAATGTCTAAACGCATCTTAATCCGAGCTGGGTATTGAAATTGCTATACCAAAAAAAAATTCCAAAAATTCCGACCCACAACAGACTATTATCGAACATCTATTTTTATACTATTTTTAGATGATTTAAAATCAGCATTAGGAGAGAGGGTTTTTGTAAATCAAAGAAATTTGTCATGTCGAACAGGTGTAATGTGCCATATGAGAAGATAAAAGATTATGTAACATTTTACAAGGAGAATCTTGAAAGCCCAATTGAAGTTTAGTAAAAGCAGAATGGTATATTTGCAAGTTGAAATGGCATCACAGGTTTACAGCACAGATCGTCCAAAAAAAGCAATAGACGGACTAGTTTCTTTGTTCGCAGTCACAACTTCCAAATATTTAAATCTTGTTGCAAATACTGGAAATTTTACCCGTCTACTGCTTCAGTAAAAAGAAGAGCTTTTAAACATTCAGACTCGAACCACTTGAGAATACTAATGGATGGTGAAAGACTTACTCGGACTTGCTCCTCCTACTACATGCGAAATATCGAAAAAACTGAAGATGTTCTCTCTGACTTTGCTCATTCTCATGCTCGGCGATTAAAGTTAACAATTTAGGCAAGATGATTTTAGTAATTTATTTAAATTATTCCCATTTTTCTTAGAATATTTAATTCCTTTGGTCCTTCCAATATATATATAATATATATATATTATATATTTTTTTATTTTTATATTATATATATATATATATATATATATATATATATATATATATATAATATATATATATATCAGTGGAGTAGCTAGATGTTTTTACATGGGTAGGGCAATATTATTATATTATTATATAGTATATATATATATATATATATATATATATAGATAAAATATATATATATATATATATATATATATATAAAAGTTTACCATATTATTTAGTTAACCGTGAAAGAAAGTTTATCATATTAGGGTAAACTTTTATATATATATATATATATATATATATATCTATATATATATATATATATAATTATATATATTATAATTATTATATATAATATATATAAGTATATATAGAATATATTATATTATATATCTAATTAATGAAATTATATAGAAATTAAAAAAGAAACCTATTTTATTGCAGGCGAGTCGAATCGAACGAGTAGAGGCTTGCTCTCTTTAATACATATGACGGGATACGATTTTTTTATTCAGCTACGCCGATGTTTCTATGCAGTTAAAGAGAAGGATAGGGAGGCAAGATAAATAGCTCATTTTTTGTTTTATATTTCTTTAAGTTTTGCACATTAATTTTCTTATGGTTTTCTTATTATTTAACATTTTTTTATATTTTTTATTTTTTTATTGGGTTTTTTTATTATTAATTTGGTTCTTAAAAATAAGATAGCGCAATGCCTCAGCTATTCCTTAACTCGCCCATGATATATATTATATATATTATATATATATATATATATAATATATATATTATATAGTATATATTTTATATATAATATATATACTATATATATATATAATCGCTGGCCTCGAAAAAATTCTTGGATAACGTCCACTGTTATATATATATATATATAAATATTATATATATATATATATATATTATATATATATATATATATATATATATATATATATATATATATATATATATATATATAGTTTTATGATCTGCATCTAAAATCTTCAGAATTCAAATTGGTATATTAGTGAACTTCCGTCAATTGACATAAGGATGATGGTCTCCTTTGGCAGAGGATACACCGGTTATATTATTCGTCGGTCGCACCAACTCATGCAATGGTGGTGTATGCTGCTCTGATGTTTGGTTTATAGTGTAACAGTATTTTGTCCTATGTTATGTCCGAAGAATGTGTTGAAAATGTTGAAGTTGTCTGAAAAATTTTTGATGATGAAGAGAAATTGAAAACTAATGGAAATGTATAATAATCAGTCAGAAATAAATTGCTTGAATGGTTCCTCCATTGTTAATGATGCTAAAAAAAGGTTAAAGAAACTTCTGCTAATTGGTTTGTTAATTCATATTCTTCGATGTTCATGGATGAAGAGGAAAAATTTTGTAAGAATAAGAAGAATAAAAAGAAGTCAAAGACCAAAGAAGTCTGAAATATCTTTAGATATTTTATTATTATTTTCTGTCCCCCCCTTGAATAGGGCCCTCCCCGTGGTGTAAAAAAAAAAAATATCAAATTTGAAGTTCAAGTTAAAATTACTAATTAACTTTATCATTATTGGATACCAACCCTACCTATACAGCTTGCTGATGAATTAGAATTACAAGAGTTTGATGGAATTTTTGCCTGCGAAGGAGCATGTGGCGATCTAATAGATGAAATTGAAAACTTTAAAAGTATAAATCGGCAAGTTATTATTTTTTTTTTTTTGCGCTGTTCTTTTATTCTTTACTTCTATTTTACTCAAAGTAATTTAAAATTTTCATGTTTTTCCTTAATATACAAATTTCTCATTAAATAAATGAAAAACAATTAAATTTGTTTTAAAAATACTACTTTTAGGCCAAATCCTAGATACGCAGGCAATGATATTTTTCGTACTTTTTTCTAATTTCGAAATTAATTTACAATTTTATTTAAACTAGGCTAAGAATAGTGTGAGGCTTTAGATTTTACGTTCAAATTTTTTGTAATATAAAAAAAGCTTTTCTTTTTAAAATTATTTTGCTTCACTAATTTTATTAAAGGAAAACTCTTTCAGACGTGTGAATTTATAAATTCAAATATTTAGTATAATAATAATAATAATAATAATAATAATAATAATAATAATAAATAATAATATTTTCATTTTTTTAAACAATCTTATTTAGTCCATTAATTATGCGAGTAAGTTGTTACACGGCACCGCTCGCGCACATTAGAAGCGAGCGGTCTGCAATGCATCCACCCTATGGTATTGTATTAATTTTATTGAAACTGAATAAATATCTAATTAAAAATTAATTTAACTATATATATATATATATATATATATATTATATATATATATATATATATTAATATTTTATATATTATTATATATCTATATATTATATATATATAATATATTTAAAAATAATTTTGCTTCAGTACGTTGATTATGAATTTGTTGGAACGATTTATGCATGTCTAGCAACATTAGTACGTTTTATGTTCAAGTACTTTTTATTGCTTGCTTATCTAAGGAATTGCACTTTCTAATATTTTTGTTTTGAAATATGTTGCTTTTTTCTGAAAATAGGCGTGAAATGCTAAATTCGCTTGGGAGGCTTATCTTCTATTTTAGCCAGCATTCTATCCACCATGAAGCCATCTTTTCATTTGGGTTACCTTAAATCCTGGCTTAAACAATCCAAAAATTATCCAATATGCCGCAAGATTTAAATATTTTAATCATATTTTATAAACATTATTATTATTATTTTTCTCATCTATTTATTATTTTGTATTAATATTAATATGTAAGCATAACTTTGTACTTAATAGAGAGAATAAAATATTCTTTATTTTTTTTCAACTTTATTATTATTATTATTATTATTATTATTATTATTTATTATTATTATTATTATTATTATTATTATTATTATTATTATTATTATTATTATTATTATTATTATTATTATTATTATTATTATTATTATTATTATTATTATTATTATTATTATTATTATTATCCACCTCTATGAAGTAGATTCGTTGATAAAACCCGTGAGGGATTTTTGATTTATCAACTTTCAGCTGAAGTCACAAAATATCATCTAGTACTTCCAAAGGGAGCAACCAGAAAGAAACAACAGATTTTTATTTTCCAAACTTATTTTTCAAAATATACTTACAAACTATATGCAACAGATATGAAGTAGCACTAACGTCACTTCTAAATTATGATGTTTCGGTAGTTAGAGGCACCAAATGTAGACCCAATTTTTCCTCAAAACTTTGGCAGTAAGAAAAATTTATTTTGAGTTTTGAAGTTGAAGAATATCGTCCTTCAGAAATCACTTTGGAGCTTGCTCCCATTAAAACTAAAGCCTTGAATGATTTACAAAAGAAAACAAGTATTCTATGCCCTAATGGTGAGGGGAATAACGTAGTCTATAGTGGACAACGAAATTCAAACAATGCCCTAGGCTAGAATTAAAGTGAATAGGTCGGCCCTATATAAAGACTATAGCTCATGTGTTCCCGTGCACGAGTCCATAAATATGCCTCGGGAAAGGCAAAGTAAACTTGATGCTATGGATCTAAGATAAGCCATTGGAGCACTCGATGAGTGTTGGCTATACAGCCCTGCGTAAAATTAATTCGGCACAAAATCTGCCCACGATTTCACTAAAGAAATTTAAACAAAATACACTTGAACATCTAATGCCATATTTATAAAGTCTTTTTCTCTACCTTTGGCCAAGGATCACTTCAGATTCCTCCCCTAAGGGAAATTCGAATTTATGAACGGTGCTAGAGATTTTTTGGTTTAAGGAAATCTTGAAGTCGAAAAAATCTTGGGAAATTTTTCACTTGGCCAAGGTATCGGCGAAACAACCATGAACTAACTCTGTTAAGATTTTATTTCCCCAACGGCAGCAATCTTGTTTTTTTCTATTGTACGATTTGTTGCTACTCTTATTTTATTATTTCATTTGTTGGCAGTTATTAGGTATATGATTTTGTCAAATATATACTTTTCGTAAAAAAAATACCCAGAAACAACCTAAATAAGCTCTCACACTAGAGAAATAGGCAACTATCGACCGGCCCTAACTTTCCATAATCAACAGACGATATTTTTATCATCTAAATTTTGTAGCTAGGCTAAGCTCATCCTACGACTATGCCGATCAAAGAAACTGGAACTAATAAATGTGAAGCAACATATCTTCAATACTCGGAGAATTTTTAAACGCGTTTAGATTATTTCATTTTTTTTTTTTAATATTTCTAAGCATATATATATATATATATATATATATATATATATATATATATATATATATATATATATATATATATATATATATATATATATATTTATGTTAAATATAGTATTATATATATATATATATATATAAATGTTAATATTGCTAATAGATCGCAATTATAATAAAGATGTTAAGAGAAAGACATATAATGGAGAATGGTAAAGAATTAACTATATATTAATTAATATATTATATACTATATATATTATATATATATATATATATATATAATATATATATATATCTATATTATATATATATATATATATATATATATTACTTTTTGTGCTTAGCTTCATTTACTTTGTGTTCATTGGTTATTGGTTTCTGACATCATGAAATATGATGGGTTTTATAAGATTCTTATGCAGTGGAGAATACTTATACTCCAAGTCAAGACGTTTTTCAAAGAGCATCCATAAATACAGGCCTAAATCTTATACAAAAATTAACTGAACAAATGAAAGATCAAGCGGCGGCAATAGTAACTGAATAAAATCAAATACATTAGGGTATAAACTAAAAGAGAAGTGACGTGCAATGTTTTTGCGCTGGTGGGTAAGTGGTTGACGAGGAAATTTCTCTGTGGTCTAGGCTTGGCTGTTGAAGTAGACAAGAATTATTTTGGATTTCGAAATGTTGAGCAAATATAATGTATGTTCGTGTGAAAAAGGAAAAACAAGTGGATATGTATTCACCTATAAAATCTGGCAAGTAACAATGGCGCCAAATTTCAGTATATTTTTTCCGCGCATAAAATTGAGTGGGTGTACAGGGTGATCTCCACGGTAAAGATTCTGCAAAGATCTTGAGGATTCTTTTAAGCATTGATCCACATATCAATTTCATTTAACTATAACTATTAACTCTCTCTTTCATGAGCAAAGCTGTGACGCCTATTTTTTATCTTAGTTATTATCTTTCTAATATCTGATCTTGTCTTTTTGTTACAGTCGTCATCCAAATTTAAAAGAAGTTCTATTTAGAAATTTTCTGGATCGTCAATGAATTTAAGAGTAAAAATAAAACATTTTTTTTTTTTTTTTTAAAAATAAAACATTTAATTATTCGTAGTTTCATTGGTTAAAATATTTTTAATGATGGTTGCCGGAAAGAATTTTAAATATTATTTGCTACATATTTAATCTTATTTTTCTACCTATGGTTTTTTATAATAAATTATGATTAAATTAATTAATGATCGATTAAATTTGATAGCCTAACAATTTAATTGTTTATGTTATAAGCGTGGTTTACATCCGATAATAAATTATAATATATATATATATATTATCATTATATATTATATTATATATATATATATATAATATATATATATAATATCTATATTATATAATATATTATATATATATTATAATATTATATATATTATATATATATATATATATATATCGATAATATTTTCACGTACCATGAAAATCAACAACAAACTAAAGAGATTTTCTATTCGTCTACTTGTAAAATTTAAAAAATTTTAAAAATTTTGAGGAAAAAATGGCTCCATATTAACGAGCACAAAAAAAAATCCGAAAATTACGTCCCCATGAAACATGTTTACATTCGTGGATACCCTTTGATAGGATTAAATGTTTAGATATATAAAAAATAAAATAAAACAAACATTTTTTGTAGCTGACACTCGCATCTTGACGTTTATGCGCACTATAATTTTTTTTTTTTTAATTTTCAAAATTATTAATAAATTCTATTTTTAGACGAATTAAAAAATACTCGTAGGGTACCATGCTTATCATCAACATAATAAGCCCGTTAGGAAATACTTTCAACAATCATTTTTTTTAATTTGCTAATATTAAGTAGACATAATTTCGCTTTGGCTGCTTATAATTTTCTTTCAACAGAATATAACATTATCCTGTATCAGTTGAATATTTTGTGAACCCAACCGCCATGTTGAAATGAAATCAACTGGCAGAAAAGTCTGATATTTTATAAAATATTTGTTAACCACCATTTATAAGCAAATCATAAGATGCTATAGAAGAAGTCTTAAATGGTTGTTGCGAAATTGAAGTGAATCTAAATTTTAAGGATTGTGGACGAACAGAAAACGGCAATAACAAGCGCTCTACTTATGTGGTCCACTGGGAAAAGTCTGGAATACACTCCCTTTTCCTATTTTCACAACTTTCTTCCACTAAATCTATTTTGGTACCGTATTGGTAATTGCGCGTATAAATGAGGATTGTCTATATTTGAGTAACTTCACTTTAATCACTGAAAATTCGATAATGTAGCTGGGAATTAAGAGAAATGAATAACGCAACATATTATACACGTCAATAACTGATAGGCTTTTGTATGACGTAATTCTGAAAGCTTCGCTTACTGCATTGAGTGTACGACAACTAAAAATTACAAATTCCGAAATTCGCTTCATAAAACACTTTTTTTTTGTTGGTTTGATCAATTAAAAAATGCGGACGTACGATTATATCGACAAATTGTTTATAATATAATAATAATAATAATAATAATATAATAATAATAATAATAATAATAATAATAATAATAATAATAATAATAATAATAATAATAATAATAATAATAATAATAATAATAATAATAATTCAAAAGCTTTGCATTTTATTTC
>JABUQX010000497.1:0-25000 GCA_015478945.1 Trachelipus rathkii | reverse complement strand
AGCCTTGAAGCAACAGACCACCGATCTTTCTTGTACCTAAAGTTAAAGATAACATGGTTGTTGTCAATGCCTCAATAACTCGGCTTCTTCATCTATCTACTAATATAACTTCACACACTATAATATCTTCTTAGAAAATACAACTCTAACATTCTTCTGTTTTTAATATTCTTGATATTTTCTTTTCCCATGACCTTTCTTAGAAGAATCACATTATGTTCTTTCTAACAAATTTCTAGGAAATTGGGAGTTCCGAGGCGCTTTCGGAACCCTTTTCACCATCAAAGTTGCAAGCTCTATATAGGGGAGTTATTCGCTCTTGCATGGAGTATGAATCACATATCCGAGGTGGTTTCTAACATATTACTCTCCTTGATAAAGTGCATTCTATGGCTTGTCGAATCGTTAACTCTCCTACTCTCACCAACGGGAACTAACCCAAATCGTCGACAGGGAAAAGGGTCGATACGCCATTAAAAAAATTTCAGGTGTCCAAAGCGTCGACAGGAAAATGGTCGATAACATTTTCTCATAAGGTATCCAAATCGTCAACACATCTTTCGAAAAATATAAGCCTAATTTTAATTTTATCGATCCATCCAGGTTAAGTTAAGTTAAGTTAAGTTAAGTTAGGTTAGATTTTGTTGGGTTAGTTAGAGAAACTCTAAATAGCAAAAAAAAAAATTCGTATGGTGTCCAAATCGTCGACCCATTTTTTTAACAATATGTTCAAACGGTCGACACATTCAAACTGTTAGGGAAAATAGTCGACAGATTTTTTGTAAAAATGTCGACCATTTGGTACCAGCTTCTCACCAACTTTCTTCAATATTTCTAATCGTCGAACTGTTTCATCATTCTCCCTATTCTATTATTATTATAATTTACATTGTTCTATTGAATTTTGAGTCATTTACTTTCTTCTTTGATGAGAGATCCTGCGACTTTTATTTCAAACAGTCTCATCCTTTTTCATTCCAACTCTTTAACCCAGACTTAATTGCTATGCTCAATCTTACACGTACTCCACTGCTAAAATCTGAAACACATTCCATTTATCTATTTTTTCCGATTTAGATAGTGAAGGTGTTTTCAGTCGCCGTGTATCGGAGCATGTCAGGCTTTAATTTGGCCATGGTTTACAATTTTTCAAAAAATTCCGATGGTATTTGGTAAGCCTTTGACCTTTAACCCCTGGTATGTATAATATATATATATATATATATATATATATATAGTTATATCTCTTATAATTTATCTTATATATATTATATATATATATATATATATATATATATATATATATATATATATATATATATACTATATATTATATATTATATTTTTGTTCTGACCGCCGTTGGAGTCGGACGCACTGAAAACAGCTGGAAAAGAAGAAACGAGAAGAAACAGAAAAGAGATAGATTGGGAGAGCTATTCAGAAAGCTCCAAATAGTTCTAGTCTGAGAACAGGAAAAAGCAGATTTGGATTGCAAGAAATGTAAAAATCTAACATACTCAGTAAATCTTTAAATTTTAGTTGAATATTTTGAATAAATCAAAATTAAAAATTATTAACAAGATTAATTTTATAAATTTATAGAGAGCACAACAAATTTTAAATTTTTGTCTCCGTTCATATTTAATAGATGATGGAGTTTTGACAAATAATTTAAGAAGATGGAAAAACTTTTAATTGGTTCTTTTTTGGCTATAATGAAAATTAAATAGATTTGGATACTATATTTTGGATAGAGAATGGAATTTTGGGAAGTCCAGTGGAAATGATTTGGTTTCTCAAGAAGGTTGAAATGTTTCGTAGCTGTCAGGACAATGAAGATTTTCTTCCCATGGTATAGGGCGACAGGGCTAGCACCCGTCCTTTCTCTGCTTTATTAACTCTTGGGTCCAGCGTTAGAATACTTATGCCCTGAAGCAAGATCCTCTGAGAGCTCGAGTGACCGGAGTTTTGGAGGCCTATGGAAGAAGTGCTACTTCTACTGAAAGGGCGAAAACGCTACCTGAAGAGTGTTTAACTCGAGGCTGGCGTCGAACCTTGAGCGAGAAATTGGTTTTCTGGAGTGCTCTAGGGTTGAGTTTTGGGCCAGAAGAAGAAGAAGGAAAAAGAAGATCTGGACACTGACAGGGCGAAAGGCCTTCCTGGGAGTTGTTTATAGGGTATATATATTATAATAGTATAATATATTATATATATATATATATATAATATATAATATATAATATTGATATATAATATATATATATATATAATATATATATATATATATTATATATATATATATATATGAGCCAAATAAATTCTTTGGTGCTATTAACACAATGTTTTTTAAATCGGCCATTTGAAATTTTAAAAAATATATATAAATGAATGTGTGCTGCTAATTTGTAATATGCATAACGCGTGTGAAAGATAAAATGTTTGAAGAATTCCTCACTCTCAAATAAAACTTTAGATCTCATCCCTAAAAATGTCTATTCACTTTAACATCTTAAAAGCAATTTTCTAACTAAAAGAAAAATAATTAAAAGTTATAATAATAGTTTTGATTATTTTTATCGTATTTTGATGATATGAATTTTTTAAAATTGAGCTACTAATATTTTCCTATTTATTTACTATCTCATTATATAATTAGGACCTATTAGCTATTTGCTATCATTTAGAGCACGTTTTATAGCTTTTTTTATTAAAAAAGAAAAAAAAAAAAAAAAAAACTTAAAAAAAACTTTTTTAGTTGGTTTAAACCAATAAAAACCATGGTTAGTTTAAACCAAACTATCTTGATATATATATATATATATATATTATATATATATATATATATATTACTATATATATTATAATATATTTTAAAATAAATATACATTATATATATATTATATATATATATATATATATATATATATATATATATATATATACTGAACTAACATTCCTGTTATAAATATTTAATGTTAATGTTCTAATCCAAATGAAGAATATCTGACCTGCTTGTGACGTAATAATAATTAATTCAGGTGATATACAAGAAATAGACTGGAAAGTAAAACTTGATATTCTATATCCATAGAATTTTCTCTCCGTGTTATTCCATAAACTATATTAGTGATATGTCACATCTGAATCCGCATTAAATTTGACATCCGAATCTGCTATTAAAGAATTTGAAACATCTGCATTTATTTAATGCAGATGTATGAAATAACACTGGTCAGCAAATTTAAACTTTTTCAAATTAAATAAATAACTGATTTTTACAGTATTTTTATACCGACTTCAAATACGATCCCAATATTTATATTTTACGGAATCGGGAAACGGTAATTTAATAACATTTTGCATGTACTGCCTGCTGACCTAAAATCTATTTTTACATATATATTTTGTTGTAAATGGATTCAGGTAGATCCCTTTTGTGATTTCAGCGATAGTCAACCAGCAATTTTATGATTCCATTTTTCTTGGCTGCCTGTTGCTACGGTTGATACTTCTAAATGAAAGAGTTCTCCATGTTCTTTATTCACAGCTAGTGCCAATCTTTGTAGGGAAAAATTCAAATATGAATGTAAAAAATTAATTTTAACGAATACCCTACCTTACCTTCTTGCTCTTTAATTTTGAAGGAATTCACCTATGAGTCATCTGTCGTTATCCGCCTTATAGTTTCCCAGGAAGATGTTTATAGACATTTTTTAATGATTTCTGAAGAGCAACTTCAACTTTATTCATATTTTCGTCAAATGCAGGATCTTTCATTAGTTTTCTTATTTGTAATTCAACAAATATATTTTACTTTATCAGCATCATTTATATTACTGAACAATTCATAAATTGGAATCCTGCTACATTAAGTTCCAATCCTTTAACGATATAATTCTTCACCAAACCGATATTTAAGTGCAATGGTGGAAGATAAATTTTTTCAGGTGAAAGATGTACCTGATTTACTATATTCTCTCTTTCAGTAAATGTATCTCTCATTTGTCACTGTTACTGTATGCAATGATTTTCCCTATATCTAATTCTCCACTTGCACAAGAAGCAACAGAATTTAGTGTACCCAATTTGAAGTCCAAGTAAATGCGTTATAACTTTCAGATCAACGTAAACATGATATGAACATTTCACATTCTGGATCATTCTCGGTACTCGGTACAAGTTCCATATTTTCGTATGATTCCCTCAAGTTTGCAGAATAAGCTATAGGGATTGCTGGACAGTTATTTTCAGAATAAAGTTGTACTGCTTTCAAACTAGGCTTTGAGGTGTTTGGGAAAAGCAGTCATTGTTCAAGGTTTTGCATATGTCCCAAAGCTTCCAATGAAAAGTCAACTTCAGTGTTGTAAACCAGTTCCTCAGATTACCAGTCACGGAAAACACTTATTTTATTATAAAGATTAATCCTTTCAATATTAATGCCAGTATTTCTGCTTGAATTTTTGAGAAATTTAGATTACGAAAGAGATCATTTAATTCTGACTAATTAAATGACTGGTTATATGTATTATCAGTAAAAAGAATCTGGGTTTCATTTTTTTATTCATTACCTGATAC
Source organism: Trachelipus rathkii (assembly GCA_015478945.1). Taxonomy (NCBI): domain Eukaryota; kingdom Metazoa; phylum Arthropoda; class Malacostraca; order Isopoda; family Trachelipodidae; genus Trachelipus; species Trachelipus rathkii. The sequence continues at coordinate 20,424 of JABUQX010000497.1, read as the reverse complement.
GTCAGTCAGCTCATGGTTCGACATTAGTAACATAATTCGTTTAAGCTCCAGGTTTCTGATAGTATTGAAAGTGGAATCTCTTGATTATGGGATACTGACCTTAAAGCAGAAGGGATATGTTAGTATTTAACATTACTTCTAGTCTTAGCTATTATTCCTGGTATTATTGTTAAATAAACCTAACAGTCCGTGGAGTGAGCCTTCGATTCTATCAAAGCAATTAGAATTGAAAATTGTATCTGAAAGGTTCCTTCAGCCAACCAGCCAACAGCGTATAACACATGAGGCATAGTGGATACGAGGCTCCCAGAATTTGTTCAGGTCACTTATTTTATAACTCTCTACCTAATTTATTACTGTCTGAGACCTACAGACTTATCCTTATTTACCTTGTTCACTTTTAACTTTCTCACTCTTAATTTACCTACTTCTTTTCCTTAATCACCTTCCTCTCCATCCAAGCCCCCCACTAACTGAAAATTTTACATAGAACACATAATGATCCGATATACCCATTCCTAAACCCCTCACTGATTAACATCCAACAATTACTATTCAATCATTCTCCTCCTTCACCACCATAAATCAATCATACTTTTCACTTCGATACCATCTCTTACCTACACCAACTCTAGTCATGACGTTATGGATAACTTTGTGTTTAATGAAAGTCATTACTTTAACACATACTTCTCTCCTCACAGAAAATCAATCACCTTCCTACTTCTTACTATTTCTCCCGACACCCCAAACACTACCTCTTGTTTTACCATCCCTTTTTGATCACCAAACCAATCAATCAAGTTACCCAGCACACAATCAATATAAATTTCCTACTCACCCTTCAAAACATCATTCAGAATTACCCATAAAAATCGTTACTCTCTTCTCAACGTTTCACGCCTTCCAGTATATACGTGTACTCTCCCTCTATAATTAATATTAATCATTGAGAAAACATCCTTATGCTTATACTTCAAAAGTATTATAATATATATATAGTATATATATATATATATATATATATATATATATTATTAGTATATATATTATATATATATATATATATATATATATATATATATATATATATATATATATATATATATAATATATATATTATATAATATATAAATATATTTACTAAGCTTAATTATTTATTTTAGGTTTACAACTAGAATTCAAAAGAACAACAGGGGGAAAAAAAACAAATATACCAACGTTTTTTTTCAATGTTTGTTTGTAGATTGAAAAAAAAAATGTTTTAAAATGAAAAAAAAAACGACCCCTCCACTACTACACCACATTTGGTAAAAATTTTTAAAAATTAATTTTTTCCCGAGATCTTTGGCTGCGTTCAGGCGGATCTGGCAAGCCTCCTGAAAAGCAGAGCAGCCCCTATTACCCACTAGAATTGGTCATGAGTGCAGAAAAAGTAAATTATCTACATAAAAATGCCATTATTATATAAGTATATACTATATATATATATATATATATATATATATATTATATATATATATATATATAATAATATAATATATATTATATAAACATAAAATTTATATATAAATATATTCGTTCTTCGTATAGCATTCAAGTATGTCATCGAATATGTATATTCATAATATATATGATTTTGTTCGTCACGTCTAGCGTGTATAACACAAATATTTTTAAATTTTTTTTAAATTAATTCAGGAAGACGAAAACTAATATATATATATATATATATGTAAAGGGTATTCTAATAAGGAAATTAATTGTTTTTGCATTTTGTTATTGATTTTTAACTGAAAAAGTTTAAATACCCCAATATAATTGACAAATTAAAATTTACTTTAATTAAATTGAATTCATTAAATCTTTAGTTTTTTAGATTCACCTAAGGGAGGCAAGCAATATCTCTTGAGTTTCTTCATTTCCTTTTTTATATTACTATATTATTTACGAATTGTGTTTAGTTATTATTGGTTTCTTGCTGATAAAGTTGCTACAGAATGTATTCTATATTATTTTTTTTTTTTTTATGTTATTTAATTTTTTTTAATTATGTCTCTAAGTTACAACCTTGAATGGTTAAATACTAATATAAAAAAAAAGTTGAAGCTTGTAATTTTCTAAAAGCTGTAAAATTTTTTCTAAAATTTTAATATTATACAAATAAATAAGTGGGCATCAATGGACAGTTCAATGAAAGTGAAAAGAACGTGTGGAATAGTTGTGTTTTAGGCAATCTTAAATTAAAACATTAAAATACATTAGACTTTAGTTTAAAGTATACCATAGTGTAAACGGAATTAAAATTATTCTTTTTTAACTTAAAGGTATACGCCTTAGGGTAACCGCAAAGATTGGCAGGAGCGGTGGTCTCTCGGCGGACGCGGGGGGACGAAGTCCCCCCCCTCGTCCCCCGTCGGCTCGAGCTCCCTAAATGGGGAAATTATTAAGCAAGTATATATATGTAAATATTTTCCTGATGAAATATAATGCTAAAATGCAAAAAAAAAAAAAAAAAAAAAAAAAAAAAAAAAAAAAAAAAAAAAAAAAAAAAAAAAAAAAAAACGTGATTTTTTAAATTTAATAAAAAATTACGTAAAAAATCAAATGATTAAAGAAACTTTCATTGATAAAGTCTATAGATGATTTTTTGAATATATTAATGCAACTTCAACACACACACACACACACACACACACACACACACACACACACACATATATATATATATTTATATATATAATATTATATATATATATTCTCCTTTTAAATAATATATTATATATATTATATATATCTTATATATATATAATATATATATATATATATATATATATAATTATATATAATAGGTATATATATATATATATATAGTATGATATATATATATAATATATATATAAATATTTATAGATAATATATATATTATATATATAATATATAATATTATTTATATATATATATTATATATATGTAAATATATATATATATAATATATATATAATATATATATATACTATTATATAATATATAATATATGATATTATATATATATTATAGTATATATATTTAAAACAAACTTTTTTCTTTTAAGTTCGATTAAGTATTAAATAAAAGGACTTCACCTTAATAAATTAAATTACATTTTCATTCATTTTTTTTACTAAGTATAAATTCATATGAACTAAATAAGTTGAAAATTATAGAAGTTTTTTTTTTACCTCATAACCATGAGAAAATTTAAACAAGATTGTAAATACTTAACCTAAAATTTTACGACTCTGAAAAACGCATGCCATCAAATTCACATGAACCATATAAAGCATATTTCCCAATATTTACCATTTGTGTACTTTAACCTGACAAATTAAATAGAAAAGTATCCTAATACAAAATGTTGTTTCGGTAAGAAAAGTATAATGGAGAACGTTCTTCCTCCCCGTGACGGGTTTTTGGAAAGTTTAATTTAGCAAATACTGTATCCAGAATAAATGGCTGAAGAGAAAAAAAATTCATACATTTATCCATTTTTGACACCCCAAATTGATAATGCTAAAACGCGTAGAAAGGCTTACTTACCTCCTGGAGCATTCCAATAAATTCTGAGAAAACCCAATTCAATTGATTTAAGAGGGAATTTAAAAATGGAGTAGAAATTTCGGGTTGCTGCAGAGCCTCAGAAGTATGACGCAAAAATACATCTGAAGGATAAGGTGCTGCAATAATAATATAAAGTATTATTATTATTATTATTATTATTATTATTATTATTATTATTATTATTATTATTATTATTATTATTATTATTATTATTATTATTATTATTATTATTATTATTATTATTATTTAGAAATTCTACATCAGCTTTTGTCTTTAATAATGAAGTTATTTTTTTATTCCTAAAGTTCCAAAAATAATTTTTCTTTTGATATTCAATTTTAATTTTCCTATAATATCGTTATAAGAATAATTTTAGAGGAAGGTTTGGATATTTATATTTTATTAGACAGCCAGTTTCGCCGTTAAACCTCGGACATCTTGAGAGTTTTGATTCTTACACACATGGGAATGAAATTATTTTAACACTAGATTTAAAAAATAAATTCCAAATTTAGATTTTAGATTTATCTTTAGATTTCATATTTATATTTACTTATAGGACAATACTACATCATCATATTCTAAGAACAAAATTTTAAGATGTTTTGTAATAAGCCTCAGCTATTTTCAGTTTTTGGCCTTCAATTAGGAGTTGTAAAATTTTAAATGATCTGAAATATGCAGGTTACAGTTGTCTTACCCTACTTTTCAGTAAATAAAATGTTCGTATAATTTTACTGGGTTTAAAACGGTGATAGGTTATGCCCATATCTGTTAATCTTATTCAGTCGGTGTCCAATATACGTCGACGTTACAGTCAGACATCGGACTATGCGATTGTACATGACATGTCGATTAACTGAAAGGTATCCTTAGATAGAGAAGCATGGAAGTTCAGTCATTATTGGACTGTAAGATTTACTGTGATTTTTGGAAAGTTACTTAGTAGATTTAATGGTGTGTGTTAATATGCCGCGTAGGACATATTTTCCTCTTTATCGAAAGTCTTTTGTCAGATTTGAAATGTTTAAAAATGAAAAATATTTAATGCTTTCAGGAGATATTGGTCGTATTGTCACATGTTTTTTAGAGTTGTGTATGATGTGTTTTGTTATTTTCTCCTGATTAATTTAGAAGGGTTGGTTACAGTTGATCATTGTTCTGTTTAAATTTTTTTAACTTCAGCATCAAAATTGGATTCCCAATCCAAGGCACATTATAAAGGCCCTATATATGAGATGTTATTTAGAACATTTTGAATCTATATATACTTCTGGGGAGTAGGAGCTGTAATTAAGGTACAGACCATTATCAGTTGGGCAAATTATGCGTCCAAGTACTAGTGAGTCATTTTTGTCCCACACCATATTTTTAGCTTTTTTATTTTTTGCCACTTTTTTAGTACGGATTGTGTAATTCAGTTGTTTTAGAGTTAGAACAACTCTAAAACAACTGAATTAATTTTTTTAAATTTTTGTTTGTTATTATTATTTTTAAATTTTTTTTGAAAATCGAGTTTTTTTGGTGACCCCACAAATTTGCATCATTGTATCAAAAAATTGAATTGTAAAAAAAAAAAAAAAATATACATCGAAATTTGTTTAAATTTGACTGGAATATTCCTAGATACGTACTAAACCAATTTTTTATATCAATATAGCTCAAAAAATTAGCTGAAAATATTTATATGAGATTTTACCCTCGCGAGTATGTGTGGGTCATTTTTTGCCCACGCAACTTTAACTTTTCGGAATTTTTTTTATTTTTGAACCAATTGTTATGAAATTTTGTGTACATATATTTCAACATGTCCCTGAGGAATACCTGGAACGAGAAAAAAATTGAACAGAAAAAAGGTTTGAAATTTTTTTTAAAAGGTGTGGGCAAAATTTAATAATGAAACTCTATGTAAACTATCTCACTTAAAACTTAGCAACTCAGAAACGCTTACTTCTCTGGATGTTGTAATCATTAATTTATCTAATGTCCCCGTTGTAGAAAACCATAGATATTATTAGTTAAACATGTTTACCATTCTAATAATCCACTTCCTCATGACATATCCGAAAACCACATGAGGAACCTACTATAAGATATGCTGTAAAGAAACCCCTTTAAATTTCAGGGTACTTTATACCTCCAAAAGGATGGTGTTGCCATGGGTTCACCTCTGGGCCATACATACGCTGACTTTTACAAGGCGGAGCTAGAAAATAGAATTTTGAAGGAAAACAACACATTCAACACCAGTCTTCTATGTAGATACGTTGATGAACACCACCTTAACTATATTTTGGATACCGTACAGACATATCATCAGTTGTTCAACCGCTTGGCAAAGCCCTTTTCTTTGCTCAAAAATTACATCTGAAAAATCTCTAAATAATAATATTAACGTTTTGATATTAAAATAAAAATTATGATGATGGAACTTTTCTTAGGGATACATGTCCAAGACAACTGATAATGGTCTGTCCTTATATTACAAGTCTACTCCCCAGAAGTATTAAAGAATTCAATTGGTAAAACACTCATATATAGGGCCTATAAATTGTGCTCGGATTGGGAATCATTGGATGCTGAAGTTTAAAAAATTTAAACAGAACCTGAATCAACTGGTAACCACCCTTTAAATATAACGGAGAAAATAATAAACAAAACCATCAAAAAACTACTCTATAAAAAACAGGACAAAAAGACAATATCTCTGAAGGCATTAATTTATATTTTTAACTTCAATACAAAAGACTTCAATAAAGAGGAAAAATTGCCTACGCAGCATTATTAAAACAGCCACATTAAATCTACAAGTAAGCTCCAAAAGAATCACAGTTAAACGGTGATACCACGAAACAAGAAGACTTTGCTTCCTGCTTCTCATACTAAGGATACCTTTCAGTTAAATTCACAATGTCAAGTGTTCCAATCCTCTTGACAGAGTCTGACTGTACGTCGACGATATATTGGTTAACACGACTAATAGTATTAACAATAGGGGCATACCATCACGTTTATAAACCAGTAAATATACGACATTTCATTTACTGAACATAAGACAACTAGTACCTGATATTTCAGCAGATCATTTTATGTGATTTTACATCAGATTTTTTCAAGCCGCTATAGTGAGGATATATGAAACTCAGCTGCAAAAGTCATTCCTCATTTTCATATCTCAATAACTATCTTTGAAACCAGTGAGCATAAACATAACATAATATGAAATGCTAAATATGTGGTAAATTACTTTAAGATTTTATTTTGTTTAAATCTGAGTAGTTAAAATAATTCATTCAATTGTTAGAATCAAAACTCTGAAGATGTCCGAGGTTTACGGACGAAACCGGGCAGGATCTAATAAATATAAATATGTCTCATACTTTCTTTGCAATATTCTTCAGAAGTAGTATTAAGGAAAATTAAATAAATTTGAAAGTAAATTCCAAGAGTTGAAGCAAAAAGTTCAAGCGTAAGGTATTGATTATTATTATAGTCCTGCTTAATATTATAAATAGCGAATATTTTATTATTATAATTTGTATTTTTATTGATTATATTATTTATTAATTATGATATTATTATTAATTTATTATTATTTATCATCATTATTATTATTATTATCGTAAACTCATGAAAACAAAAGGCTGAGAGCTCAGTTAATAAGTTTAATCTAAGTCATGGGTTTGTTGGTTCCTGTTGTTACTCCTCGAAGGAGGGTCTCTGTCATGATTCGCATTCATTAGTTTCAGTAATCAAAAAGTGTTTAATCTGTGCAGGTAATTAGTCTTCACAACCATGACTTAGTTTTGCTCTTCCCGATCGACCACGGTTCGATCTTGGGCTGGGAATTGGGAATGTGAGCGAAGTGTGTTACTACTCAGCTACAGGACCAGAACTTAAGCATGGTATACAATTTTATTACCAATGCAATGAATGAGATAAAAGCCTCAATGACAACAGGTTTGTTTTATTATAGTAAAGTATTATAATATATAATACTAATAAGTATATATTTATCGTATTTGTAAAATAGATAAAATATATATATATAAGATATATATATATATGATTATATTAATATATAATATATACTATAGTATTATATATATACATATATATATATATATATATATATATATAAATAGTTAAAGAAGCTGTATGTTAGAAAGCATTATGCATTTAACTAAAAAAAATTATAAAATTACAGGAAAATAAATATTTTTATTTTTAGCAAGCAATTTCATCGATAGAAACTTTAAAAAAAAAAGAAATTATTTTTTCTAATATTGTATCTAAAGATCACCTTATATGTTAGTTTAACTTTTTTGATCTCGTTCTAAATGAAGATCCTATAACATTTCGTCTCATCAACCTATCCATTATCCTTGTTTTTTCTAATCACACTTAGCCTATAAGCTTCTGCTCAATACTCCGGAGAAAGTAAAAAAAATTTTTTACTGACTTATATTTTACCTTTTTAGGGGGTTCGAGCCGTAGCGGAGGGGCAAGAGGGGGGACGAGTCCCCTCCCGTAGATAGTCCCCGGTTAGGCGAGAAAACCCCCGAACTCTATCCATCTTTATTTTTACCCGTCGGGATATCTTTTAGTTATAAAAGAAAAAAAATCAACATTTGACACCTTTGCGCGCTCCCTCGGAGAGAGTCGGAGTACTCGAGCTTCTTTCGTAAACAGAAATGGTATTCATACAGTTTCCAGACATTTTTAACAATGTTTTAAAACTTTTTCTAAAAAGCGTTCGATTTGTCTTTTACTTTACAATGGTTAAAAATGTCTCCTTGATTAATAAATTTAATTGTATTTTCCTGTACCTGTTATTGGTTTTTATTACGTGGATTGTTGCTTCTGGAGGCTGACTATTATATATGATATATATATATATATATATATATAAGTTTATATATATAATTATATATATATATAGAATATATATATATATATATATATATATATATATATTATATATATTATATATTATCAGTTAATGAGAAAGTTAACGGCGTTAATCCTTAATCGTTACAAAAAAACATTAACGGCGTTAATCATTAAAGCGTTTATCAGGTAGATGTAACGGAATGTTAACGTTAATTGTTTAATACGCATTAACACGTCCTGCAAAATATGTAGAATAGTAATAATTTTTCATAAATTTTGTCACAAAATATTCTAATAAGATTGCAAATAATAATAATAATAATAATAAATAATAATAATAAAATTAATAATAATTACACGTCTAATGAAAATTCTTTTTTAATGGTAAAAATTTATTATATCATACAATGTTAATAATGCTCATTAGCCTATCAGAATTAATTAAATTTTGTACAAAAAAAGATTTTTTTTGGTTGTTCTGATTTTTTTTATTGTCTTTTTATTCAGTTTTTTATGGATGATTCCAAATATATTTTTGTTTTCTCTAAGCGATCGACCGTTTTTTGTGTTACGACGGCAAGAAGTAATTATTGGCATGGAATCTATATTGAATTTACAAAGCCAAAAAAACAAATAAAAATGTTTGAATTTTTTTTCGTTTTTTTTTGTTTCTATTCAGTTTTATGCAGATTCCAAATACGTTTTTTGGTTTTTCTCTAGCATCGACCGTTTTGTTGTTACGACGGGTAGGAAGTATTGTATTGGCTATCTTCTCCATTTTGTATTGTGGTTAATATTCTGCCATTGTAACACAAAAACGGTTTCATTGCTAGAGAAAAACTAAAAACATATTTGAACTCTGCATAAGATAAACTTAAATAAAAAACAATAAGGAAAATCAGAAGAAAACCAGAAATATTTTTTTTTTTGTTATTCGTTAACCACCATACAAAAATGGGAATGCCAATAAATACTTCTATCCGTCCGTTAACAAAAATGTAGGTCGATGCCAGAGGAAAACTAAAAACATGTTTGGAATCTACATAAAAAACGGAATAATAAAAAACAAAGGAAAAATCAGATCAAACATTTTTTGTGTTACATAGTGTTAATTTTAGTTTGAGCTGGGAAAAATATTAATTAGCCATAAAGAATATTTCCACAGATGTAATATAGCTTCAATATATACTTAATAGATATATTGATATAATAATAGGATATGATTTATTAAAAGTAATCATATTTTTATAAATTGCAGCTTATAGGCCTACTTCTTATAATTTTTCACTATGTCACAAAAGTTAAACTCCGACTTAAATGAACGAAAGAAGTTTAATGAACATTGAACGGGCAACATCACTATCTTTTTTTTTTTTAGCGAACCAATAAGAAAATGAAACTTACAGTAGTCATAGAAGAATGCAATGACCTAAACCGATTACTAAACGGGATCATTTAACTGTGTAAGGAATAAACACATTTGAGCCATTGAGAGGAGCGTTTTATGGAAATTTTGCCGAAAAAAAAAGAGTTTATCCTGAAGCATGATATCAGAATTTCGAATCTAGATACAATTGCCTAAAAATTTGATAAGAAATTTTGAATAACACTCGTAAATTAACGGATAACGGTCTAACGGATGTAGTGGGAAAAATTTGAACCTCGTTAAGGTTAGAATCCTCCAAATTGGTAACTTCGTTATATAGTCCGTTACTTCTTTTCGAATAGGAGAAAAAACGGTTAAGTTAACGAAAAGATTTAACGGATCGGATTAACGAATCGGATTAACGGATTAACGGATTAACGCTTTAACTTTAGCCATAGTATTAGTTATTATCTAAGATTATTATTATTATTTATTATTTATTATAATATATACAATATTAATCATATACATATATATAATTAAACTATTAATAATATAATAAATGTAATAATGAAAATAATTATTGAAAAGCGAGCTACGCTCGCATGGGCCCTTTGCTCACTTCGCTCGCTCAACGATAAATGTTGGTATTAACACTTTATATAGGATATATATATATATAACTATAGTATACTGATATATCGATAGATAGTATGTAGTATACTATATATAGTATATATTATATATCTAAGTATATTAAAATAAAATGTAACTAACTTTTTTATTCTTTATTTAGATTAATATTTATATATTATAAATATACATATATTATATATACTTATACTAAAGTATCTCTATATATATATATAATATAGTATAATAATTATAATATATATATAGTATATATATATTATATATTATATTATATATAATAGTATAATATATATATATATATAGGTAAATATATGATTATAATATAATATATAATATCTATATATACTTATATTCTTATAGTTATATATTTACATAAATATATATAGTAATACTATATATATTATATTACTATATATTTATATATATATTATATATAATATAATACCATATATATATATTACTATAGGTATAATTATATATATATATATATATGTATATATTATATATAATATAAGTATCTGGCTATTTATGAAGAAGTAGAGAGGATTGGAGCAGGAAAGAAAATCAAAAGTTAAACGTAAAATAAGTTTCTATGATTTATAGGGTAAAGAAATAACAAATATAGTAAATAACTGGATCTTCGATTGGTACATTCTTAATTAAAAATTAACACAAGTAAAAGAGATTATACTATTATAGTATAATATTTTTTTAGTGCTTCCGACCCCCGCATAGGATTAAAAAAAATGCTATTAAACAATGCTATGAGAATACCACATTCTCATTTCAGTAATATGATGAATGTTCGTAAAATAACTAGGCAATATATATAATAATATATAATTGGATTTGATATTTTTATATATTTATATTTTTTGATATGTGTTCGGGGTGGGGCCTTCGGGGCCCCCCTCTCTATATCATTGCCCGCCATCGCTATGCTCGCTTGTCCGGTGAGTCGGGAGTTTTAAGCAACAAATTGTACTTGAAAATATAAAATATGCAAGAACTTTTGGGAAAAAAATATAAAAATTACATATTAAAATACTAATAATAATATGAATAATATAATAAATAAAATAATAATAATAATAATAATATAAATAAAAATAATTATTATATGATAATATTTGTCTAATTTTCCATTAAGCTATGTTTCAAAAAAAGGAAATATTTTTAGAATTATTATAAAAATATTACTTAATTTAAATTTTAAAATTCATAAGAAAAGTAAAATTTATCAACTAATAGAAAATTGCGCACATAAGAAAATACTCGAAATTCGTTGTATTTTCTTATCGAAAATTTCCTCCCTATAAACGGAGTCATCCTCTATATAAAGTGTCCTATTAATTATATATTAATAAATATATATATATAAATATATATATATATATATTATATTAGTATAATTTATATATATATATTATAATGGTATATATATACATATTATTATATATAATATAATAGTATATATATATATATATATATTTATATACAGGTATAGAATAATTATAATATTAAATATATTATATATATTATATATATTATATAAAATATATATATATATATATCTTATATAGTATATATATATAAATATATAAATATATATATATTATATATCATAATATATATAATATATATTATATACAGAGGTTATAATATATTATATTATATATATATATATATATATATAATAGAATATATATATATTATATATATTAATATATTACATATTTATATAGTATATTATATAATGAATATAAAATGAATAAAATAAAATTAAAATAAAATGAAAATTAAAGTAATAAAATAAAATAAAGATTAAAAATAATAAAATAAAATGTAGCGAGCGATTGCCGAGTAGAACGAAATACTCGGGCAACGCCATCCAGGCGCACATTGAATTTTTAAAGATATATAAATAATAATAATATAATATAATAATCAGATAATAATAATAATTAATAATAAATAAAGCTATAATTTTATTATCAAATTGATTTTTTTTTGTGAAAGCGCGCGCGCACCATTATGAAAGATTACCATTGCTATTTCATGAACAAATAGTCAAAAACTAAGGGACAAACAAAATGGCTATTTGGGTTAATAATAGTATATAGATATTGATTAATATAGAGTATTTCTAACAATTGTAATCAATTTGTATTTTATTATTAATGTTATCATTATTATTAGTAATAGTAGAAGTGGTGAAAATATTATTTCTATTATCTTTAATATTAAAACTATTGTTAATTATTATTATTATTGTTATGTTAAAATTTTAGCTAAAACTATTGTATTACTGTTCATTAATACCTGAAAATTATACATCTTACTATTATATCACTATTACTCTTGTTGTTATTAAATATTATTAAAATTGTCATCATTAAAATTTCATGTCTGTATTAATCATTGGGGGTTCGCGGGAAACTACTGTTCCCCCAACAACGTCCTTTAAAGAGCTGATGGAGACAAAGCTTCTTTTAAAAGGTGTAATTTAGTCCGTGATACACATACTATTTAAACTGTAAAACTATAAATGTACTGTTCCTAATCCGAATAAACTTTCTGAGAAATTATCTATCTACTATTAACATAAAAATATGCATTTTCAAGGACCTATTTTTTTGCTCATTTGTGTGGTGACTATAATAATAAAAAAAAACATATACAAATAATTAATTTAGAGCTTCACAACTAAATTAACATTTTATAATGAAATATTAAGCTATTATCTATCATATCATAAGGTATAGTATTATTTTTAAACGCCATTTTTTTGTTCCACATTTTTTCGACACTTTGTTCAGCAACTCAAGGACTCAATGTGGCGGGCTAGCCCGAAGCTCAACAAGCAAGCTTGAACGCTCGCGTTAAAGCGGAGAGCAGCGGCGACTCTTCTTCTTCTTCTTCTTCTTCTTCTTCTTCTTCTTCTTCTTCTTCTTCTTCTTCTTCTTCTTCTTCTTCTTCTTTTCTTCTTCTTCTTCTTCTTCTTCTTCTTCTTCTTCTCGTTTTCTTCTTTCTCTCTTTTCTTATTATTATTATTATTATTATTATTATTATTATTATTATTAATTATTATTTCATTCATTCTTTCATTTAGCAGATAGAAAGATCAAAGGGTAAGGCTATGAATATTAGAAGCAAATAAAAAAAATCCTTTATGGTGCAAAAATCATACATAAAATTAAAAAAAGTTCAAAAATGTAAGAATTGGGAGGAATCAAAGTCTGGCTGAAAAGGAAAATAATGACGATAAAACTGAACAGAATATTGAAATGGTCGGAGGAAACCAGAGAAAAGAATTAATAGTTAGGTAGATATGTATGAGTTGAAGTTAAGAAAAAGTCTTGCAAGTTGGGTTCATCTCCAAAATGATCAGGAATAAGTACGAGTAAGAACTAAGAATTAGACTAGTGTTGAGCACTAAAATCACCCAGAATGATGATGAGCGAATGTGTTCCGTTACGGGGTTAAGCTGAGCAAAGAATTTAGGAGTCATTTAAATAAAAAGAAAAATAATTATTACAGATGTATTTAGTCGTATACTGGAAGGAGAACAGACCAATAGGAAAGAAAATTAGGAAAATTCCAAATTAGTAACTTGAAGTTAGACAATATAGTTGTGCAAATACCATCAACAAAAATCCTGGCAATAGGGGCCCATCTCAGCATGGTAGGATGTCAATCCTATAGCAGATCACCCCATACATCAAACGCTGCAACAGCCCCCTACATTTAGAAATTAAAAAAAGCTACACCAGCAAAATACTATTCTACTACATACAACAATCTACATCCACCACTACCCGACACTCGTATCATTAAAGGCATTCCCATGCAACTGACCCAGGAAACTACCTTCACATGCCCAAACAATACCGTACTCCAAGCACGTCCCCCAGAACTTTCCAATAGTGAAGCAACTTTGGACCGCTAAACACGGGCAATGCTTTCACGGCTCCGCTCTGGGTACCTGGGTACCACCCCTCCCCTCCCTTTAAGAATACAAATTTATTATTTTGGAGATCCCTCCACCAACTGTCAAAGCTGCCTTTACCAAACTATCGACAACACAAAACATCTCATAACAGATTGTCCTGCCTTGGAGGCCATTAGAAACAATTTCAATATACTCAAATTATCGGGTCTGGTCGCAGCAGCCGGCGATGGTAGCGAAGCACCTCGACGTTGCCCGCTTCTCATAGGAGGAAAGTTAGGACAAAAAGGTAGAAATATATATATATATATATATATATATATATATCATATATATATATATACTATATATATGAGTGTTATATACCGTATATATATATATATATATTATATATATATATATTATATATATTATATATATATTAATTAGTGATAATATATTATATAATATATATATATATATATATTATATGATATATATATATATATATATATATATATATATCAGCGGCGTAGCTAGCGTTTGTGCCGCCCGGGGCGGTCGTCAAATTTGTCGCCCTCCCGTAGAAATTAAAACTTCAAGACTTCAAAAAAGTTGAATATCATCAGCAAAAATATAAAGAAGGATTGCACTTACATCAATTTATTTTTCTATTGCAGAAGAAAACGGCAATAACAACAAAATGCAAGAATTTTAAAATTTAATTTTTCTGGCCTTTCTCTCCGCAAAATCTTTAATCACATCATCAAAATCTGTTTCTTCGGCAAGATCACGCTCAATAGAAAGTATTGCTAAAGCAGTTAGCCTTGTTTGACTCATTGCTGCCCTAAGGTAGTTCTTAATTAGCTTTAGTTTTGAGAACGACCGTACGCAGCTCGTAACACTAATGGCACTAGTCAAAAACACACGTAGCAGTATGACTATATTTGATAATGAGTCGCCAAGATTAAAATTTTGAATAAACTGCTGAATTTGCAAAGGACCTTCCATCTCCTTATCTCCAGCAGCCGCCACAAAATGTTGCAGTCGTTTCCTTTCAACGAAGAACTCTTCTTTCTTTATATCCTCATCAACATCGTTTAACTGGCAATCCTAATCACTATTTAACAAGTTTGAAGGTGTACGGAAGTCGTATTTCGCTGACAAACCATGAGCTTGTTCAAATTTAGAGGATATTTCCTCAATCAGCCTGTCTACAACAGACTACATTTCTCTTCTTAGTTCAGCTTCGTACCCTAGTGCTGCATCGCTAGATCCTTCACCATCCATTCGTTTGTACTTGCGAATTCTACGTTCCATGCTTATTCCCAGCTCAGAACAAGTTCCTTTGGAATATGCCATTGCATCGTCCACAGTATTGTCCCGATTTTGGAGAAGAACAGCTCTTAAAGTCAGGAGTTTAAGCGCACATTGTTGTAAGTCCAGTTCTTTCGTTTGAAGATATTTTTGAGCATCATTAAGTTTTGGGAGGAGAGCTTTCTAAAGCCCAAGAAAAGACAAGAAAGGAAATGATAACATCGCATGAAGAATCAACCTGCATCTGACCTGGTAGCTGCGTTTTCTGTATCTTCCGTGAGCCGTTCCAGAGCACCGACGATTTCCGAGAATTTTTTCTGTACAACATTTACAGCATCTGCTCTACTACTCCATCTCGTTTCCACAACACGTTTGATCGTTTCACCAGTTGTCGCAAAAAAAATATCCCATCGATGAGTCGATGAAGCCGAAAAGAACGAAAATAAACGGTCCAATGTTCCAAAAAAGGTAACAGAATCAACAGCCACTGAAGCTGCAAGCACGCCTGATAAATTCAGTGAGTGATTGGTGCATGGTATAAAGGCAACATTTCGGTTGACTTCCCTGATACGCGTCTGAACACTAGATCGATGACCTGCCATCACGGCCGCATTATCAAATGCTTGTCCACGACAGTCTTGAATCTCAACGCCGTCCTTTTCTAACTTGTCCAAAATTGTTGCTGCAATTTGCTCAGCATTTTTACCTCCTATCTCAATAAAGCGAAGAAATGATTCCTCTACTCTAACTTCCTTTCCCTTCATTTTGACATAACGTAAGACCTGGCTCATTTGGTCCTTGTGAGAAATGTCGGGAGTACTATCGAAGATAATGCAATAGTATTTACTCTGTTTCACTTGCTCAAAGATTTTCTTCCTGACTTGATCTCCCAAAATGACCACAAATTCATTCTGAATTGTTGGTGAAAGATAGGACGTTGTGAACTTTTTCGCAAGTTTCACTCTCACCAAATGTTCACGTAGTATTGGGTCGAACTTCGCCATCAAATGAATCAACTCCAAAAAATTCGCTTTATTTTGAACATAATCAGTATGAACATCTTCTCGATGGAGACCATCTGTAAAGTTAGGTTTTGTTTAGCGAGAAACCGAATGATGTCCAGGATATGGTCTGAATTTGCGCGCTACTTTTTTTGCTTTGCGTTCCAACCATCTCTTGTTCTTTCTCTGTCGTAGTTGTTGCCTGCGCAACGCGGAATTTCCACCTCCTTCCATTGAATAGTATATTATATATATATTATATAATTTATATATAATATAATATATATATTATTTACTATATATATATATATATATTATATATATAATATATATATATATATATATATATTATTATATTATTTATATATAAGTTATATAATTATATATATTATATATATATATATATATATTATTATATATATATTATTATTATATATATAGCTAATCACAACGGTTCTATGAAGGCACCAAAATAGAAGTCTTCCCCCCAAAAAATGTGCCGCCCTCGTAGTTCTACGCTCCACTGATTATATATAGTATATATATATATAATTATATATATATAGTATTATATATATATATTATATATATTATATATAATATATACTATATATATAAATTATTTTATTATTATTAGTTTTATATAATATTATTTATTTTATTTATTATTTAATTTTTAAATTTAAAATAATATATATATGATAGTATATAATATTATTTTATATATTTATAATATTAGTTTATATATTAGTTAGAGTTATAGTAGTTGTATTATTATATATACAGTATATATATATATATTATTCGTGTGTTATTTATATATTATATAATAATATAGGTGGGTTTTGGTTTAGCACTTGAGATTTTGTGTTTATAGTATATATATTGTATATATTAGTGTAAGTATACGTATATATATATATATATATATTATTATTATATTATATGTATATATATATAATATATATATATAAACCTGTTTGGAAAGGAGGGTGATGAGATGAGGTGGAGTTCTACAAGGGGAATATGGGAAGGGCGAAAGGATTATAAGAAATAAAAATAGCCGGGAATTCTGAGCTTTGGAATAATGAATAGCGAACTTTGTATTTCGACAATTTGAACTTTGAACTAAAACTTTCTTGAATAATTCTTTTTTTTTTTAACATTGGCAGAATGAAGAGGTGATAGTGAATGTGTGATGGGGTTGATGCTTACAAGGCAAGGAATAGGTAGTTTGGGCATGAGGTCATTAGGAAGGAGGAGGGAGGTAATTTTAAGAGTGAGAAAGTTGAGAATTGGTTAAATTTGGCATTATGGTTTATTAGTATAAAATTTTGGTGAAATGATTCAAGAACTGGAGGCGAGTGATTGGTGATTGATTTGGATTTTTGTAAGTGTGTTGACAAAGCTTTATGGGAGGGTTATAGTTTGTATCGAGGGATTGGAGTGATGATGCTTTAGTAATAGTACCCTTATATAAGTGGGATAAGGGTAAGATAAGGGTGGCTGTAGGAATTATAGGGGAATTAGTTTATTTGAGTGTTTGTGTATGGAAAGATAGTATGCTGATATTTTGGTTAGGATAGAGTGCATCGAGTGACTGAAAGACTGATAGGGTGATAGATACAAGGTGCGTTTAGAGGGGTAGAGATCGTGTGGATGCAAATGTAGCGTGTAACAGGGTTGAACAAAACTGATTAGGAAGTGAGGGGGATAGAGGAATAAATTGTATTAGGTTTTATGGATTTGCAAGAGGGATGTATGATCAGTATAATAGTTGGAGCTCTGATGGTATGTGGTTAGGATATATGGTGTTCGGGGTAGGCTCTGAATTGGAATCAAAGTTGGTTAGACGACGATTAGTGTAAGCGTGTGTGAAAGAAATAAATGGTGCCGAAAAAGTGATCTGTTTAAGTATTAAGGTAGCGGAGTGGGCGAGGAAGTGTGTTGATTGGGGTCGTCCTTGTTTATTTAATGTGTCTTATGGATGGGTTATGAATTAGAATAAGACGTGGGTGGTGCAGGGAGATTGGTGTTTAGTATGATGGAGAATGAAGAGAGTGTAGGGTGCCCTACCTATATATATGCGGATTGATTTGGTGCTCTTGTGCGCTGTGAATCTGAAGAGTATGATTTGCTTGTGCGGTGTAATCTGACGAGTTTGAGAGGATTGGAAAGTTATGAAATTGGGGAGTTTGTGGATTGAGTAAAAAGGGAGGGGTTTGAAGAGTAAACGTAAGATAGAGTAAGGTTATGGTTGTGAGAGAGGAACAGTCCTCGGTGTGAAGTTATGTAGATGGTGAGCAGCTGGAACAAGTTATTGAGTTCAAATATTTAAGGATATATGTTAGATTGAAAAGGAACGGATGATGCATGTAGTAGGAAAAGTTGTGAATGGCAGGAAGGGGCTGGTGCAATTAAATCGTTTTGTGATGTAATAGGACTAGAAGTTTGTAGTGCGCAAGGGTATGAGCAAGAAAATGTGAGCTATTCTCTATTAACTCTATGTTAGTGATATATAGAAAATGTGAGCTATTCTCTATTAACTCTATGTTAGTGATATATGGTGTCGTTGGTAGGCTTCTGTAATGAATCAAAAAGTATGTTATGGACGATAGTGAAGCGTGTGTAAGAATAAATGGGGTCGAAAGAAGTGATTGGTTTAATATAATAGCGGATGTGGGGCAGGATATGTGTTATGTCTCCTTGTTTATTTAATTTGTTTATGGATGGGGTTATGAAAGAATAAGACGTGGGGAGGTCGAGGTGGCAGGAGATGGTGTTAGAATGATGGAGAATGGAAGAGAGTGTAGGGGCCCTACCTATTATTACATTGCGAGATGATTTGGCTTTGTGCGGTGAATCTGTATGCGGATGATTTGGCTTTGTGCGGTGAATTCTGGATTCGGAGTCTTGATGAGTTATTGGAAATGGAGAAATTTGGCCAGGGTGAGGTAAAAGGAGGGGTTTTGAAAGTAGTTAATGACTAGATAAGAGTTAATGGTTATGGTTGTGAGAGAGGACAGTCCTCGGATGTGAAGTTATGTTAGATGGAGTGAGCAGCTGGAACAAGTATCCTGAGTTTTGAATTATTTTATGATATTAGACATCATGAAAATGGAACGGATAAGCAGAGTGTAGTAGAAAAGTTGTATGAACGGCAGGAAGGTGGCTGGTTGCAATTAAAATCGTGGTGGATGTATAGGGACTAAGTCTTGAGTGCGCAAGGGTATGAGGGTATGTTGTTACCTGTGTTAAATGAATCCCACATTGACGAGATGCCATAGCGAGAGTCCGTCGCAGTCCCGTGAAGCTCTAGCGTCGATTTTCTAACTGCGACGAGATCTCACAAAAAGGTATAAATTGGGACCCGGTAAGGCTGGGCTTTCTTTTCGACTTGTGTTACATATTTTCCTACTACTTTTCTCGGTTCCGGTGCATTTTACGCATCTTACCCCCAGTCTTGTTTAAAGAAGATGAAGATGATGAAAAAGATGAAAAAGAAGATGGAAAAGAAGAAAAAGAAAAAGAAAAGAAAAAGAAAAAAAAAGAGAAAGGAAAAGAAAAAAAAGAAAAAAAACAAAAAAAAAGAAAAAAAAAAGATAAGAAAAAAAGAAAGAAAAAAGAAAAGAAATAAGAAGAAAATCTCTCTCTTGTGGGTGGTG
>JABUQX010000496.1:10000-28269 GCA_015478945.1 Trachelipus rathkii | reverse complement strand
AGAGAGATTGGTTCTTCCTACTGCCTACTGACAAATCTTCATCTCTAGCAACTTCTGTAAATCTGCTTTCCTCCTCCTTATTCGATCTGATCATTGTGGTTGCTAATTCTCCACTGAAAAGGCTAATCTCTTCCGGCTCCTTCGTTCACTATATTCTCTATGTCTCAATACTAGCACTTATCCTCAGGTTGGAACCTCTCACATGTCCACCTATTCCGAAAAAAAGGAAGCCGCTCTGATTCTTCTAATTATCGCGCTGAGCTCTCACTTGTATTCCATCTAAGATCTTTGAAAACCCTTTCTCAACTCACTTCTTAGATCATCTGGACAACTCACTCCGCATCGCGCCAGTACGGGCTCTCGTTGGGCACGAAGTCTACTGGCGAATAATAATTCCTATCAACCGATATTTATGGTTTTTCGCTCTTAGGAACTACAGGGAGACTTGGGTGGTGGTGCTTTGACATATCCAAAGCATTTGCCGAGTATTTCACGCGTCACTGCTCTCCAAAGCTTGCATCCTGTTGGTTTCCTCCTTCTTCTTTGCTTACTTATATCTAGCTCTCTTTCAATCGCTCAATATCGGTGTTGTTGATGGGGCGACTTCTTCTTCTTTTCTGTCAATAGTGGTGTTCCTCAAGTTTCTGTCTTATTCTCCTACTTTTATTCCTACTTTTCATTAGATCTTCTCACCTGCACCTCTAACTCTATTCAAACATATGCCGATGACTGACCCTTCATTCTTTAACTCATATCAATTCGACTCTACTCCCACTGTTACTTCTGGAATTGCCTCTCGTCTTAATTCTTTCCGATTCTATTCTCGCCTCGCTGATGATATAGAAATAACTTTGTGAAATTCAAATTCTTTAAAAACCCAACTTTTACAATCTCCCTTCTCCAAAATACCTTCTAAACTTTCCTGTCTCTTTCGAAGGTTCTGTCTATCTCCTGTTTACAATATAAACATCCTTGGCCTTAACATGAAAAAAAAATGTCTTGGAAACCTGCATATCACAACGGTTGCTAGGCGGTCTCTCAAAGAACTGGGAATTCTGTTTAGACTGTGAACTTTCCTCTTTTCTCAGTTGCTTCGCTATACAAAGGTCCTCATCCGCCCATTATGGAGTACTGCTCTCAATATCTGGGGGGGGGCTCTGGTTTCCCCGGCTTTTTTGGACAGGGTCGAGTCAACGGCAAAAAAGCTTATAAACTGTTCTGTAACTATTCCAAGCTTCACTTGACCCTCTATTTTGCGAGCGATGTGGTGGCTTTATCTCTTTTCTATAGGCACTTCAGCGGCAAGTGCTCGAGGGAACTTATCACTCGCGTACCCCACCTTTACGGACGCCTTCGTAGCACAATAGGTGCTGTATCTGCGCTCAAGTATGTGTTGACATTGGTAATCCAGGCTAGTTGCTGTGGTGCTTCCTTTCTTTCCCCACCACCTCTGTTTTGTGGAATTCTCTCCATCTTCTGTATTTCCTACTGAATTTAATCCTACTGAATTAATTTCCTACTGAATATGCCGTAATTTGCGCTAGAGGGTGAACTTTTGAGAGTAATTCACCCCCTCCTTGAATAGGGCTCTGCCCGTGAGTGGTGGTGACAACTGTAAAAAAAAAATCCTTGAAATGGCGTAGATATGTGGCAAATGAACTGAATCTCCTATTCCCCATATCCAAAAATCATTCAGATTATCCAGAAAATCGTACTCTTTTCAGCATTACCTCAGATGGATCATATGTCGCCACCACACAAATTTTGACCCTTTTCAAACTTAAATTTAACCTTTAACCTTTATAGTACTCCCACACACAAAATCTACCATAACTCTCTACCACAACTCACTCCTCATCGAAATTGCAAATCCTTCTATGCCCCCTCTTCATTCCTTTCCATCAGCAAACACAACACATTTCACGCCACACACTGCATTTTCGCACCGTTTCCTTTCATCTTTGTTTCAGTCACAGCGAGCAAATCAAATTTGCCCTTTCTAAATACATCCATCACCTCTCTCCTCCTCATCATTTATTCCTCTGATTCCATCATAATATTTCTAGTCGAGATTCGTTTCATGCGTGGTGCGCAGAAGGAAGAAGGCGCTTACTGGCGATCACGACCGCTTACTCTCCGAGGCATGCATTAGCATTCCCTGGCAAAAGATAGTGGTAGTAAGCAGCCAACCTAACTACCACCGTCCTTAGTCGCCTTCCTACGAACAAGGCAGTACATACGATGTGGGCCAATTTTTTCCTCCCTACACGTATGGATATAAGGATAGGGATGTCTGTAAAGATGTCTAGAAGAGGGGTGTGGAATAAGTATGTGTATATGATATGTTGTCTGGAGGATGAGTGTGGATATGAAACGCATAACAGAAGGCGAACCATTAGGCACTATAATGTCATACATACCATAAGCCAAAATGGGTAAGAATATATATATATATATATATATATATATATATATATATTATATATATTATATATATATTATATATATATATATATATTATATATATACTATATATATATATATATATTATTATATATATTATTATATATATTATATATATATAATTATTATTATTATTATTAATTATTTTATTATTATTTATTATTATTATTATTATTCATTATTATTATTATTATTATTATTATTATTATTAATTATTATTATTTTAAAAAATTTAATTATTATTAATAATTGAGTTTTAATATTTTCAAAATTCTTAATATTTGTTCAATTAATGGGCAAAATAATCGGCAGAAATTTGGCCGAGCCTTTTATGAACGATGACGATGACGATGTAAAAAAATATGCCTGAAATTTTGGCCGATGACGATGACGATACGATTAATCGTCCCATCACTAATATATATATATATATATATATATATATTATATATATATATATATATAATATATATATATATAATATATATATATATATAATATTATATATATAATATATATATTATATATATATATCCCGGATTTAATTGTGGCCTTTGAGTACTCAGCAATTATGGGAGGAGAAGACCAGGGGCTTTATAAGCTAGACTTAAAGCGTTCTTTTTTGGGAACGTGGATGGCCTAGTGGATAAGGCGACCGGTTACTGTTAACTCAGCGACGCGGAGTTCAGTGTATCGAATCCCGCTGATGAGTAAAATCTCCTTTGACTCATTTAAGACTTAAATTAAAACTTACCTATTGTCAGGCCATGACACGGTCCTGTGGGTTAAATTTCCTGTATTTCCCAAAATGGTAGGTGTTCGAGTTCGAGTCGGGACCTAAGGCGGCTTCCATTTTGAAACATGACACAAAGCCCTTCGACAAGGGGAACTGTGGAAAGTCGTGAGTCAATCAAGGGCGGCCAAGAGCAGCTAGAGAAGGGGTGGAAGGGGACCAGTGAAAGGGGGGGGGGGTAAAGAGATCCTCGGAGAGCAAAGGCAGAGAAAGCAGTCACGGCGAATGGATCGTGGTGGTAGTGATGGGCTGGGATGGTGAGGGGGTAGGGTGGAGAGCACAGAGGAATCAGTCACAGCAGACGGTGACAAGACAGACAGACAGACACACGTACATACGTACGTGACTACGTCACGTACGTATGTGTGTACAGCCTTAGCTACCTTCCTGAAAAAGTGGCACAGTGCCAGCGTGTCTCATGTCGGCACTAAAAAATAACCTCGATGTACCTTCCTGAATGTATAAGTGGTAGCGGGTCGCGTAAACGGCACTGCGTACCGTACGCTCCTAATGGTGACGGCACTTACGTGACGTCACTATATATATATAATATATATATATATAATATAATATATATATATACTATATATATTATATATATATATATATATATATATATATATATATATATGCCTAGGTACCTTCCTGGATAATCCCCTGGGATTACTGGCGGTCAGAAAAAGGCAACTTAAGCCAGCTAAAGCTGGCTTAAGAAGGATTAAGCCGGCTTAAGCCGGCTTAAAGGCGGGTATATATATATACAAGACAATTTCGGGGCAAAAGTCCTCTCCTACTACTGGTGTGGAGTTTCATGGGGTTAGGGGACTTCCCTTTCCTGCGAGTGACATATACCCTAGTGGTGCGCTTATTTTTTAAGCGAGTAATATATATATATATATATATATATATATATATATATATATATATATATATATATATATATATATATATATATATATATATATATATATATATATGTCATTATTCAACATGGAAGCAAAGGATGTAGTTGATAAGTATTACAAACAATACAAGAACGTAAAAAAAAAAAAAAAAAAAAAAGGGTAAAAGAACCTAATAGTTTTGGGGGTTTCACCAGGTTTGCTTCAAAGTTTCCTAATATCGATAAAAAAAGTTGAAAAAATACTTTGAAGGGAAGGGGAGGAAGCTTTTACTTTATATAAGCCTATTCGTAGAAAATTTCACACCCTGACAACCATAGCCTGTTACCTCGATAATGTATGGCAGGTAGATTTAACTGAAATGATTAAATACAGTTCGTATAATGAAGGGTATCAATACATACTTTTCACTATCGACGTATACTCCCGTTACTTATGATTAAAAGCTTTAAAAGACAAAAGATCACAGACTGTTGCTGAAGCTGTAAGAGAAATTATAAGGGAGGATAATAGATATCCTAAGCTGATTTGCACAGATAAAAGTAGCGAATTTTTAGATAGAGAGTTTCAAGAAATTATTACTGAATACGATATAGGATCTTATAACATTCTCTGTGAATAAGGCTGCAAATGTGGAAAGAGTTCGGCGTACGATCAAAGAACGAATGCATAGATACTTTACTAAAATGAATACTTTTAAGCATATTGACATATTGGAAAACCTAGCTTATTCATTCTTACAACAGATCTTTTCACCGAACTATAAAGACTACTCCTTTAGAAATGATGTATACTTCCTGTGATTCAACAAAACCCTAAAGTTTGTAAATTTAATGATAAATCAGGAATAAACGTGAATGACTATGTAAGAGTGTCTAGATCGGATGACAGGTTTTGAAAGGACATGAAGCGAGATGGTCTAGAGAAGGTTTAAAGTAGATATCATTGGTTAATTTCCACTCGAAGTTTTGAGATTATATTATCTCAAAGATTTTGTCGGTGAACCTGTAAAAGGAGGATTCTATAAACAAGAAATACAGAAAATATGGTTCGATCCTGAGGGTAATGTGTATAAAATATAAAAAAAATATTAGGTTCAAAAGGAAAGGGGAAAAATAAACAGTATCTGGTGAAATGGGTGGGATACTCTGACAAGTTTAATTCATATATAAAAGCTAGTGAAATCAAGAAACATTGATCAGTATTTATTGTAATCATGATGAGAGTGTAGATCACTTCCATTTAAACTCTGCATCTTGCGGCATCTTGGATCTGCATCCTGATATAAAAGTCTCAGATTTTCACAAACAGAATTTAAATTCGAAATCTTATCAGCTTGAAAGGGGAATTTATGAAGTAGGGGTTATGAGAAATGATATTAGACGCCAATATTGAAAATCTCCCTCAGACATGTTCATTGGATAATGGTGTAATAGAGCTGCAGATTATGTTAAAAGTACATTAAAACAAACACCAGTGAATTAAAAAATTGTATGTATAAGTAAATGTATTCTATGAAAAAATTTTGTGCTAAAGACGAGGATACTTAACAGGTCAGTAGCCAATAGTTATAGTTATTTAAACACTATTTAGCAGTGAGTAAGATATGTAAGGATTTAATTTTCATCACTAATACCACCCTGGGGAGACAGGGTTTCAATCACTTTAAGATCGACAACGGGCGTAAATTGAAAGACCCTGAAGTGTTTATCATTAAGCGATCGGATTGGTTTAGACGATGTGTGTATGAGCGTGACGAGGTAATAGATCATTCTACAGACATTGCAGCTGTTCTAAATCGACACTGTGAAATAATGAATGAGCGTGCAAAGCCAATATATACCCCTTAATGAAACAGCATCTCAAACTTCATTATTGTATGCATACCTTCAGAGATGTTACAAGATCAGGACATGGCTTACATTTACACCGACATAGTTGAACATCAATATGTGGGGGGCACTAAAGCCCCTTTATTAAGAGGGTGGTTCATTTTCCCCAAAAAAGGGCAAAGTTATAACTTTTCCTAATGTTCATTACTTACCTCTGAATCGATCACATTTTGGCTCTTTACGTTTGCATATAAAGGATGTAGAAGGACGGGCTTACCCATTCACAGACGGGACATTGCTGTGTAAATTTCATATTGGAAAGAAGAAGTTACGTTAACTACAACACGATGGACTATTTTTTAACGGAGTTGAAAATCTTTCCTATGTTGTGTTAGAAAACTTTCAAAAATAGAGGGGAGTGTAAAATTATATATAAGTGATGTAGTCAGTTATATTTATTCATTCATTAACTTGTAATTAAACTTGTAATACCGTCTCACAGTGTAGAGATAGTATAAGAAAGAAGCTCTGTTAATAATGTATGGTGACAGGGTATTCGTAGGAACAAAATTACAAAGGGGATATGGACTGGGTGGAATTTTCGCTAAATTATGGCGAAGCGCAATGCCTCCATTTAGAAGAGGATGTGAATATATAGGTAAAAAAGCTATAAGAACAGGGATGCATACTATACAAGATATAGCAGGCGGAGCTAATTCTCGTGAGTCCTTAAAAAGACGGATTGCAGATGTTTCAGGATGAAATGTTGGATGATGTTAAGCGCAAAATAAGACGCAAGATGACGGGACAAGGCAAAGGTCGCAAGAAAATGGCTGTTAAGAAAAAGCTTAAGGCAAAAAAACCTCTTAGGTAAAAATGCATTGATGTATTTGCTATTTAGTTACTAATTGGCATCTTTTATATAAGTAGCATAATCCTGTAACTGTCCTGTATATAAGAAAAGCCATATCAAGATTGCTCATTATACGATCAGCGCTCTTACCTATAAGATGCATTTCCTTCATCCTTCAGGTCCAGACTGTTGTAAGAGTGAACTGGTCTCTTCTCGATGAACCCTACCCAGATTAGTGTAAGTGAGACCAATTTCATCAATATTAACCACATTCACCCAATCACCAACACCGATGTGCCTCTTGAATTCAATATACCTGGCACTTCGGATCAGTATCTAGATCCATCCAACGTGTTTTTATATTTAAAAACGAAATTGACGAAACCCGATGGTACAGACCTTCCTTTATCCGACGTTCACATAGTGTACAAGGAATCAAATTTCCTGTATACATGTTTTAACCAGATTGAAGTATATCTCAATGAAACTTTACTAGAAGCGTCAGCTGCAAATTATCTTTATAGAAGTTATATAGAACATTCATTATTTTTTTTCAGACGATGCAAAACAATCTCATCTCCAATCATGCGGGTTTTATAGTTTCAAAGATGTTAAAAGTCAGAGAGATAAAGCTGCTGAATCCACAGGTAGCACATATGAATTTTACGGACGTTTAAATGGTGATATCTTCTCTCAAAAAAAGACTTATTCTTCTCAGGAAAGACATTCTTCCTGGGGTTGAAGTTAAAATAAAACTTGCTAGAGCGGCCCTTAAATTTGCACTAGGGGTGAAATCCAAAACCTGTTTTCAAATTATTAGATGCGTATCTCTACGTCAGAATTGTGAAATTATTACCTCAGAGACATTTGGAAGTTGAAAAATCTCTTTTGAACACTATAGCAAAATATCCTATCAAACGAGTGGAAACAAAGTTATTTAACTTTACCCCTGGTCTTTCCAGAATCAACATCCCTAATATTGTAAATGGGAATCTCAATTACAAGCTTATTTATGGGCTGATCTGTCACACTTCGTTCGTAGGGCAATATAATCATTCACCTTTTAAATTTGAACCTTTTAGAGTCAGAAGCGTTAGTTTACATGTAAACGGGGCACCATACGGTAGGGTTTACGAAGTACAGCTTGACAACGACCAAACTCTATGCTCGAGACCTTTTTATGACTTAATTGCTAACACTATTTCATGCAGCGACAATGGGGTAGGAATAAATCTCGAAGAATACGCTAAGAATAGTAATTTATTTGCCTACGATCTCTCCGTTGATCAATCATCAAGCACAGGTCATTATTTAAATGTAGTTAAACAAGGGGGACTTAGTCTTTCATTAACATTTGAGAAAGCTATCCCTATACCTATCACCGTATTTGTATACATCGAGCATTCTCAGCTAATAGAAATAGATCAAAGTAGGAATATACTTATAAACTATTGAAAATCAAAATGGATGAGGAAGAAATAAAAACTGTGTTTAAAAACGAACCACGCTTTAGAGGAGTCTTTGCCATTAACAAAATCGCTGTAATAAAGTTGAGGAAGGGTACAGGGTTTATATTCAACACATCACCTAGGCACATTACAGACAGCAGGACATTGGATTTCTGTCTATAGGGAGAAAATGATGTGTACCTGATTGATTCTTTGGGATTTAAAAATTTATATTGAGTTATCGTTATATCTTTCAACTATTAAAATTAATAATGTAATTAATATAAAACTATGTCTAACCCTGTTCAACCCTCTACTCAATTTATGTGGAATTATATTGTATTAATTTCATTATATGTTTTTTAAACAATGGTTGTTTTAAATGAACTTGTAAAATATATTTGATGTTAAATATTTTATGTCAATGACTATATTTTCTAATTATGGAGTGTATGTTTAAATGAAAACTTGATTTTATTACCCTTAAAGACGTATTTTTCCAAATGTGTGTTCAAATAGTACTTGAACCAATATATATATATATATATATATATATATATATTATATTATATATATATATATATATATAATATATTATATATATATATAGTATATAATATAGAGAGGAGAGAGAGAGAGAGAGAGAAAGAAAATAACACTCCGACCTCATATCCCTATGAAGACCGTCTTTACGCGCTGATACCCATTTTGTGATTAATAATAATAATAATAATAATAATAATAATAATAATAATAATAATAATAATAATAATAATAATAATAATAATAATAATAATAATAATAATAATAATAATACTTTTATGCTAAGCTAAACGTTAAGTTTAAACAAATATGACTTTAATCGCCTAATTAACGGATCCCGAAAGGGGGAGAGAAGGAGAGGGGTTGGTGTATGGCTTGGTCGACTGATTTATTGATTAATTGATATTTTTTAATAAAAACATCAAATGTTTTTCATGTAATGTAGTTATTTCCTCTGTAAGTTTATACATAATGTCTTCACATATGACTTTAATCGCTTAATCAACGGATCATGGTGATGTGGGAGGGGTTGGTATATGTGGATGATTAGAGTTTCATCTATTGATCTATTGGTCAATTGATATTTTTTAATAAAAATATTTACGCCTTCGCGCTGTAATATTGCGCTTGCGGGTGCACGCGTCGATTTCGCTGTGGATTGTGCCTGCAGACGCTCGCTCACTCTCCCATTTTCCCGTTCGTGTTGGCCTTCCCGTAGCCCGTTAGAGAGTTGAAAAGATCGTAAACAAATCCATCAGACATCTTTGTACAAGGTTTATCTGTAATTTATTTCATCTTTTCTTCGTATGTACCCCTCCAACCCCATCCTGGGGGTCTCTCGGACACCACTGAGAGTTCAAAAACTATGTTATTCTTATTCTACGATGTCAAAAACATACATAAGGACACCAATATTAGGGTTTTAGGTAAATGTTTACTAACGTTGTACTACACCACACCGTGCCGACTCACATGAGGCGGTACCTACCTTAACATCATTACTTTATTTCATCCACTCTCTTCTATACAATCACCAAATTTCTTCTATCTATGACCATTTCCAAATTTAGGGGCTGAGCCCTATCACATATTAGGCGTAGCAACTCAAAAGCTCTAGATAAGGGAAGTGACACCACCCTCTGTCAGGGTGGCAAGTTTGAATAGAATACGATGTCTCTAAGATGTACCTCCTCAAATATCGAACCATCGGCACCGCTACAATAAATGGTAACGATACCTGAAATAAAGATGACTACAGATGAACAAAGATAACTAAAGATGATTGAAGATGAGTAAAGAAGAGTTAGGCCTAAGCTCAGGGTTGGCTCTCAGAGTTATGTATAAGCTGTGAAAAAAATAATTTTAGTTATTTTGTTTTTTCATCTACCTCCCTCGATAATCATATTATATATATATATATATATATATATATAATATATAATATATATATATATATATATATATATATATATATATATATTAGTATATAATATATTATATATATTATATATATATATATATATATATATATATAGATAGAGAGAGAGAGAAGGAGAGTTCTGTGTAATGTCCTCTTTTCACAAATACCAATCTTTTCACAAACAGGCTGATTATTTTGATAACTGTAAAGTACAAATTTTAAAAGAACAAAAGAACAACGTTTGGCCTGCTGGTGCCACTTGTTTTAAACACAATAAACTGTTATTCGATATGTCCCTGGTTCGAACCCCAGGACTGTCTGTAGAATTTTTAAATATATTAATTAAAGAAATATATTAAACTGATGACGTCATACAATTACGCGGGAAAAGTATGTTTGTCTTTCTGTCAGCGACAGGTGGTATATGGTCGAGCGGGTAGCGATGGCGAGGTCCCACGATCTTGGACCTCAGTGTTGCTCCGATCGGGGCAAAGACCCCGGAAAACGAATCACAAAGGGGTGTTCCCTATATTTTGAGTCCAAATACGATATATTTCCGATACGATGCATCGAGCACCGCAGAGCTAGGTGGTGCGGTGCTCCGCACCGCTCAAGCACCTCAAGGGTTGCTCCAATCCAGTTAAATACAGCGGGAATCGACTCAGCATCCTTCATTACTCATTATTTGATTCCTAACACACCCTAAGAGCTAGAGAAAACAGGCTAGGCTAGCTTGAGCACCGCAGCACCGGAGCCGTTTCCGCACCGATTTAGGTTCTAAATCTGATGTAACTACTGATATCAAGGTTTTGAGGGTAAAATTTATGAGGAAATGCTGAAGGAGTTTAAGAATGTTTTCTGTAGAAAGGTCATTTCTTAGAGGGGACATGATACAAATCTACAAATTATTTACACCTATTGATAATATAGTGACCAATAATTTTTTTTTATAGTAGACGACAATAAGAAAATTAAGAAGAAGGCATGCCATCTTGATATAAGAAAACATTTATTCAATAATGGGGTTGTTATTTTTTGGAATGGTTTGCCGTAAGAGGTTGTTGAGTGTGGCTCACTTGCAATATTTAAGAAAGGATTGGATAGGTATATGGATATTTTGGGCATCATCTAGTATTTTTGACTAAGCC
Source organism: Trachelipus rathkii (assembly GCA_015478945.1). Lineage (NCBI taxonomy): Eukaryota > Metazoa > Arthropoda > Malacostraca > Isopoda > Trachelipodidae > Trachelipus > Trachelipus rathkii. The sequence goes on along the minus strand of JABUQX010000496.1, from coordinate 16,867 downwards.
AAATTTTTAGGTTTTTAGTCACGGTAGTTATTAAGGTTAAACTGTATGATATGACTATGGCAAACTTATTAAAGCTTGTAGTGTGGTTGGCAATGCACTTTAACTATAGTTTTTTCTTTTAGTTATAGACTTTGTGCATACCATGTAAGTTATTGAAAAATTCTAGGATGTTTTGTGGATTTGCAGGAGCATGTTTTCGACTTTAAATATACTATGTAAGTTATTGACAAGCCCCCATGCGGCTTCTTACTGTCTCTTTGCTTCTAATGTTCTAGTGAAAAAAAAAATGATTTGCAGCAACAAGTCAATATTGATATTTTATCCACCCTTTCAAAATGATAAAAGCATATAACTTTTTTTTTCTTTTTAATAAAAAGTTCACAAACCTCACGGGCAAAGCCCTATATAAAGGAGGGGAACCTTCTCTAGGCAATTTCTACCTAGGATCTACGAACTAGGATTCGAACCCGCGAACCTTGCCATGCGACTCCGTCGCTCTACCGTTTGAGCCACGGTAGCGGCCGAAACTCTAAGTTGTTTTCCTCTTCTCTGGTTTAATTGACTAGGTCATAGGCACTAGGTCCTCTTCTAAGTTGAACTCTTTCTTTAATATTATATTTCTTCTATGGTACATGGGGTAGTTGGTCCTAGGCCAATATTTTATTTTGCATAAAAAATGTATAAATAATTAAAATGATTTTCCTAAATAATTTTCAAACTGTGGCCCACTGAATATTGTGTTATCAAAAAATAAATATGGAGTATAATTTAATACGCCCAATTATTTAGGGCAAGGAGCAAGAACATAGTTTTTGCTCGCATAAGATGATTAAAAGGTTCTGAGCTATCTTGCATAAATAATGAGTCATTTGCTTGCATCAATTACTCATTATCAGCATTACAGTTTTTTTGGGGGGGATGGGTCTTGCAAGTAAAAAGTATAAGAAACAGTGATATTATACAGAATAGGAAAAGTGAAAATGGGTTAAAAAAAAATTTTTTTTGTTGTGTATTTTTTTGTTTTGCCAAATTTAATTAAATCATGATATTGTTATTTTATTATTTTATAATAATCGAATAGAATACTATGAAATTTTTGGAATATATATATATATATATATATAGTATATATAATATTATATTATATTATATTATATATATATATATATATATATATATATATTATATATTAAACCAATACTTATATATATATATATATATATATATATATATATATATATATATGGTCAGCCTCTAGAAGAGCCACAATACATATCTCAAAAACTACAACAGCTACCAGGAAAAGGAATACATTGCTGGAATGCTGGTCCAATTTTAGTGTGGAAAATGTAAAAAAAAAAAAAAAATAAAAAAAAAATTATATCTCAAAAACTACAATAGCTACAGCGAAAAGGAATACATTTTTGGAATCCTGGTAAAAATTTGGATAGGAAAATGTTACAAAAAATAAAAAAATAAAAAAAATTATTGTTAATATTATAGTATATGAATTTAGAGAGCCATTTAAGACCTTTTATACTGTACTCGTTAAAATAAATAGACTTTTATTAAATTTTTGCTTTTTTTAAACTAAAGAATACCCCAAGGGTATACCGCAACCGACCGGCAGGAGTAGGGGTCTCTCGGCCTTCCGGGGAACTACGGGGGTAGGACTTAATATATATAATATATATATATATTATATATTAATATATTATTAAATCTAATATATTATTAATTATTATATATATATATATATATATTTATATTATATTATATATATATATATAATGGGGGTTTGCGGGGGCAGGAGGGCACTCCCCCTTATATCTTGGCGAAATAAAAAATGAACCTTATATGTTTGCTAGGCAAAGTTTTTTTTTAGGTTTTTATTAGTAAAAAAGTGAAAAGAACTGTAGAGTCATTGACATGTAATGAATTTACTCTTAAGAAATTTATATTTTCTAAAGAGTTTTTACGTGTTTTCGTTTTCATATTTGGTTGAAGTCAACTAGTTGTGTGCTTTTATACAGCTAGCTTCTTTTGACAGTACTCTCCGCTAGAACTCTCAGTATGTCGATAGCATTTGGCGGCTGTCAAAGTTGCTAAATCAATCACGGAAGGTTTACCCGTTGATATTCAGTTGCAGACAGCACATTAAAAAACAAGTGCAGAAAATAAAAAAAAATATTACAGCAATTTTGAAGACCATAATATTCAGCGAAACTCATGATTTACCTTTAAGAGGTATAGGCCTGCATGAGGGAATTTTTGACGACTTGATTAAACTTCGAATAGAAAGTGGTGATGTGGAATTGAAAGAACATATTCGAGGACAAAAGAACACCGTCTAGACGTCTCCGATGATTCAAAATGATCTTAGCAATTTGTCTGGAATTATCATAAAAAACATGATTGTCACGATTTCAAAAAAATTTGGTGCCTACTCCATATTGTCCGATGAAACTGCGGATTTGTTCAGGCAATGAACAATTATAACATATTTACAAGATTTTGTATCCTGTATAAAATGAGGTATTTCTTTTGTAATTTATGTCGCTAATTCCGAAAATGCAATCAGTTTTTGGCTAGGACCCTCAGATTTTGAGATATTTGTAAATTTTATAATTGACTGAGAATATTTTTTACGCATAATGGTAAAATATTTGTGTTATAATAACAAAGATATAAAATTGAGAACGTAATTTTATCATAATGAGCATGTGGAACGTTGCATCGGACCGTAGTTTTCAAAACAGGGAATGTAGGCCGCCGCAAGGTGGCGCTTCGGTATAGTGGGACTCGTCGATTAAATCCGTTGAAGCAGCTACCGCAGTACGGTTTGAAGCGATCTACGTGAAAGACGTGTTATTCATACCATTGTTTGTTTTCGTTAAATGTATTGTCATACAATCGTGCTTTTTAGTTTGTGATTGTGCAGTAATGGCAACAAGTAGGAAGTGTGTAAATTCACCTGATTCATTTTGTTACATCTGTGGTAAGTTCACTTTTAAATCACAGAAAAGAACTATGACTCCTATGATAAAATATGCTTATGAACATTATTTTGGTTGCAAAATAGGGAACCAGGATAAAAACTGGGCTCCCCACATTTGCTGTGGTACGTGTGCTGTATTACTTAGGTGTTGGTTAAATGGAGAGAACAGATGCATGCCTTTTGCAGTTCTTATGGTTTGGAGAGTCAAAGTAGATCATATAAGTGATTGCTACTTTTGTTTGGACAAATGTATCGGGTATGAAAGGAAAGCAAAGAAAAAAAATAGTGCACCCAAATCTTAACTCCAAAAGGCCAGTACCACATAATGAAACTTTGCCTATTTCCAAACCACCAGAAACCGTTTAGGACAGATTGAGGAAAGCAAGGGGACCGATACAACTGATGTAACTACGAACCAGACACATTCAAGATGAACCTCACATTGATCCAGTCCAACCGCGAGTTGAATATCTTGCTTAGTAAGAGACTTGGTATTTCTAAAGAAAAATCTGAATTGCTTGCTTCTCGTTTTAAAAGGCTGGAATTTTTGGCCTTCAGTATCATGTTACCTATTTTCGTGATCGTCATAAGAACTTCCTGCAATATTTTGAAATGACTGAATCACTTAGTTACTGCAGCAATATTGTATATTGATGCAAGCCCTTGGCCACAAACACAAGTCAGAAGAGTGGAGGCTGTTTGTTGATGCATCAGTCTTTATAAGTTTAAAGGCTGTACTACTACACATTGGTAAAAATCACCCATCATATTCATCGCACTTCAGTACACATGAAGGAATCATATGAAAGCATGATTGTCTTTTGGGATAACATCAGTACGGAAAATACAGTGGAAAAATTTGCCGGTATTTTAAAGATTGACGTATGTTAGCTGAAACGGTTATACCAAGTATCCGATATTTCTGTGTGAATGGGACAGCCGGAATAAGGATGAACATTACATAAGAAAGGTTTGGCCACCTCGGGAACATTTCATCACCGGGAAAAAAATATTAAAAGCAAACAGCTAGTTGATCCTAAGGATGTACTTTTACGTCCTCTTCACATAAAACTTGGATTATCAAGAATTTTATTAAAAGTATGGACAAAGAAAGCAAAGGATTCAAATACATTGTGCAGAAATTCCTTCGAATTAGTGATTCTAAAATTAAGGAAGGGATTGTTGCTGCGTCCTCAAATTCGAGATCTGGCTGAAAGAGATGAAAAATTTGCTGAATGTCTCAACGGAAACAGAAATTTTTTAATTAGCTGCCTGGTCTGCATTCCAAGATGTAGTCAAAAAACTTTCTTGGTCTTACAGAACCCCACTTACCAAACCATTTGTTGACACTTTTAACTGTCAATACAAAGCTCAAGCCTGCTGTAACATGTCCCTTTAAAATCCAGTTTCTTCACTGCTTCAACCTCGACTTCTTCCCTGCAAATTTAGGAGCCGTCAGCGATGAACACGGGGAGAGGTTTCATCAAGACAGCGAGAACCGTCGAAAGAGATATTAAGGTTAGATGGAATTCCGACTATGCTGGCGGACTACTGTTGGGCACCATTAGGAATCACCCGCAGGACATTACAAACGAAAACAAGATGTGTAAAAACTTTAAAAAATTACAAAAAATTGAAAAATTGTAACAAATTAATTTTGAAAGTGTAATTGTTTACAATAAATTATTCACAAATTTCATAATTGAATGTTACTCGCAAAAAAGTTCCATTTAAAATTTTGTTCAATTCTAGCAAACCAGTAAAAAATTGTAATATTGTAAAAAAAAGTAACTTGTAAAAGTGCATCTGTTTACAAATAAATTATATATAGCAAATGTTTTTATTTAATGTTACTTAATGAACAACATTATGATTTAAAAAAAAGGTTGAGGACGTAATTTTTTTCAAACATCTTAAAAAGCTTTAATAAATAATAAAAAAGCTAAATTAATAAATGGCAAATATCTCGAAATCTGTGGGTCCCGCAGAAAAAATATCAGTAACTTCGGATGCTTCACTATGGAATACATCATCTAAAATTGCGTTTCCGTAACCGCATACAGCATAAAGTTAATAGCATGCAACACCTAAATATATAGCCTGTATTTTCACCTATCCAAAATTTATATAATTATATAATATAATATATATATATATATATAAATTATATATAATAATATATATGTCAGCGTTTAGATTGTCCGTCATATGTATCTTAAAAAACTATAATGCACAGTTAAAACGGAATTTAATTTTGGAATCAGCCGCGTAAGAGTTAGACCTGGAAAACTCCGGGGGGGAAAAACATTAAAAAAAGCGATTTAAAAAAGTTAATAAAATGTAAAAATTAATTTTCAACTTCAATTTTAATTACACGTAACCTTACAATGCAATTTAAATAATGTGTGTGTTTAAAACTTAAGAATACCCAAAGGTTATACCCCCCGATGCAGAAGAGTCGGGCGTCTCTCGAAACCTCCGGGGAACTACGGGTAGGATTAATTTCCCCCCTCCGGGAGGCTCCGGAACCCCCGCTCTTTTGGTATTTGGTGTCGCGGGTTTCCTCCGCCCTCCCCTACGGTATGAAAAGGCTCGAGCCCCCTAAGTGTGCCGATAATTATAATATATATATATATATATATATATATATATATATATATAATATATATATATAAATATATTATATAATATAATATTATATATATTATATAATATATATTATATATAAATTTAATTGTGGCAGCAAGAGATTTTGCTATTCAAACCCCGTTACAGACCCCGTTACAAATTTATGACCCCGTTATAATGAACTGTTTTTTAGAGATTGCAGATTTTTTGATAGAATTTATCATTTACACGAAAACAATTAATGTTATTATTACTCACTTATTACATTAATTATTTGTAACAGGCGTGACGTTTTACCTGATTCCGAAAATGTATTCCGTTTTACTGTAGTATTAATAGTTTTTAATATACATATGAACGGACAATCTAAACGCTGACCATATATATATAATATATATATATATATATATAATATTATATATATAATATATATAATATATTATATATATATATATATATATATAATATAATATTATATATATATAATATATATATATAGTGATTAAGGTTTTTCGATCTTGAAAAAAAGACTGTTCGAGAAGAATTTCTGAGGTTTGAAGTTCTTGAAGGGATGGATGGTAAAATCATTGCCAAAACCTTTTTTTTTTTTTTTTTTTTTTTTTTTTTGAAAAAAAAAAAGGTTTGGATCCGAAGTCTATCGTTGTTCAGGGGTACGACGGCTGCGCAGCAGTGGCAGGGAAAAACCATGGAGTTCAAAAGAAACTGCGGGAAAAATATAAAAAAGTATTATATTTTCACTGTGTAAGCCATAGGCTTAATTTGGTCATTAATTACCTAAACATTATTCCGGAAATTCGAAATACTATTGCCACAATAAAAGACAAACTTTTTCAGAGACTCCACTCTGAGAAGAAAATACATACATTCCCAACTTATCTAAACTTTGTGAAACCCGTTGGACTCAAAAATATCATAGGATTGCTTTTTCCCATGCAAATATGATAAAAATCGTTGAAGCGTTAGAAAATGGTCAAAAGAATGCAACAATTTAACAAGAAAAACAGCTTTATTATTATTATACTGTTCGGCAACAAGACCCAATTCATTATTATCTTTCCGTAATAGCGCCAAAATTCTTTAGTTGAACCAGTGGCTAACATTATTCAAAACAAAAAATATTGACCTTATGCATTGCTCTGATCATGTTCAAAAATTTTGAAAGTTGTCAAACTGCTGATCAAATAAATAATTGCTGATCTGCTCTTATCCGCCAATGGTAT
>JABUQX010000496.1:0-7500 GCA_015478945.1 Trachelipus rathkii | reverse complement strand
ACTCACACACAGATACACTTACACTTACACTCACACACTCGATATTTTGATTCCTCAACTTTGATGGCTCAATTTGATGGCTCAACTTTGATACCTCAGCTTTAATGGTTCATCTTTGATGACGTCATCTTTGATACCAGCTATATTGATGATTCATCTTTGATGACTCATTTTTGATGCATTTTCTAACCTTTTCTAGCCTTTTCTACCCCACATCATAGAACAGAGCTAATATTGATGTCTTTCCCTATGTCATAAGCGTACCATCAGGGTGCAGCATGCACCTCTCCCGCGCAAGGATACAACCCCCACCGCAGGGTGACCCGCCGCGCTTCTTGCCGCCGCGTTTCCCCCCGCGCGTGCGCCCGCGCGCAATAATTTCCGCGCGAAGATTGAAAAATATATATACTATGAGCATTCATTTTTTATTTCATACTAAACATTTTTATTAAAAACAGTTTTCGCGAAACCAAAACCTGTATATATATATATATTCTATTATTTTTTAAAAAAAAAAAAAAAAAAATCACAAATATTTATACATTATTTTTTGCTTTTTATTTTACTTAAACTTTTTTAATTATAATTTTTAAAATGTATGTAAGAAGAAAAAACCAGCGTGTCTGATCTTTAAACATTTTGATTTTACTACAATTTTTATGCCTAGTAAATACGTTTTTACATAGCCTAAAGCCAGTAAATCAGTAAATCAATAGATGTGCTACCTAACACCTAAGGATAGTATGTTTTTTTTTACTGCTTACTGCTTTAACTCATGTTTTATGCTTTAACTCATATGTTTTACGCCTTTAACCATATATTTTATAACATTACATACCTTAAAGCAGTAAACAGTAAATCAATAGAGGTGTACTAGCAAACAAAGGGCTAGTTATCTTTTGTTTTACGTGCTTACTCATTATTCACGTAGATTATATAGTAGATCACGTGATAGCAAACGCAAAGAGAGCGCGCGCAAGCGCGACCCGCTGCGGAACAGTACCGCGCCGCCCCGGGCTTGGCAGGATGCGCCCGCGAAAAAATTTCCTTTATGATATGCCGTTGTAAACTTCATTACATCATTTTGTATTTCAAATATACCGCTTCCTATATATTTAGTTTTGATTTTATTTCTTACTTAAACATTTTAATTTTATTTATAGAAAATACCATTTCATGGTTAAAGTTTCTTGAAAAACATTTAGTTTGAAAAGAACATTTTTTTTGTTTTTATAGAAAAACAGTTTGTTATTATCCTAAGTTATATAATTCCTTGAGAATAGAACCAAATAGTTCCGGTTTGCCCGACTGGCCATGTTCCTCTTTGCTGTATGCCTTTAAAGATTTATTAACCTTTAAAGCATATAAGACAAGTATATGCCTTTAAAGGCTACACCTCATAGGACGTAGAGTTAATGTATAGAAGTTGTCCCATACCCTCCCTTTTCAAGGTATTTCTTTACGGTTTTAATCTTCTATGTGTAAGTTATGAAAAAGTTGTTATTCTAAAATATTATTATATATTAATATATTAGTTAAATACACAATGCGTTTACATGATAATAAACTTCCCCTCCTTGTACAAACCGTAATTTCTCTTTATGCACTTCCCAGTATTGGTATCATATTATTATACTTTAAAATTGACATCGAAGTATGTAAGTTCATACCTCTTCTATATCACTGTTTGTTGCATTCGTAACATCGAGAATATCCTCACTTGGTTTAATAAACACTATATACCAGGGATTTAAATAAACGAATGCCTTTGAACATATGTTATAATATTCGTTAAATATGCCTTGATACAGTACACAAACTAATATTATACATACTAAATGGGACGGTGTCCAAAAGAAATCATCCTTTAGGATGATGCCCTACACTTGAAAGATACAACGCTCCATATTTTCGCGACCGCGTAGTAATATAACGCCCGCCGGCGGTTCATGCGGCTGTTCCGCACCGGTCCGCGCTTGCGGGCGCTCATGCGTTTTGCTTCAAGTGATCTACTATAAATCTAGTGAATAATTATTATCTATTCTAGTGAAATAATAATATTTTATTGTAAGTATTTATATAAAATTATTCATTAACACTAGTTATAAATAAAACACTTTTGCAATACAAATCAGATAACGATGCACCGCTTAACAGCTAAAAGGACTATGATTTTAAAATGAGTTTGGTCTAAAAGATAAAAAACACACCCTGCTCAATACAAGTTTAAAAACAAAGTAAATTTTCATCCAATCACAGGTAAGCTGCAGCGCATATGAAAAACCTGCACTACATATCATAAAACAAAAGACGATGAAAATAATCCGACCAATCACCATCAGAAATCACCATCCCATTCTCCTTACTACCAAATTGATTACATTGGTTTTTGACCTGATTTAAAGGATTCTTACCGATCCCAGCATGTTTCAGTTTGAAATAATTTATAAAAATAATAAATAACATGATGTTTTTGTCTATACTGGAATTACCTTTTTACCTGGTATTAGGCTTAAAGCCCGGGATACAAAAAAGCTTATCCTAAATTTAGGCCTAAATTTAGCCTAAAGTAGTTATTGCACCACATTTTACAAAAAAGGTCAGTTTGAAATAATTTTACCGGAATTAGGCTAAAATCGCCCCGGGGTACAAAAAGGCTAATCCTAAATTTAGGCCTAAGTAGTAATTTCAACACATTTTACAGATAGAGGTCAGTTTCGTATCTGTAAGGAGTGCGCGGTGTTGTGTTTTCTCGTATATAATAATAAAATAGATAATAATATAATAATAAAAAACGAAATTATTAAAAAACTTTGAAATATTTTTAGTTAACAGTGAGAAAAATATAAATTTAAGTGAATAATTGTTATTTTTAAATAAAACCTAGAATGATTTAATAAAATACATGTTATTTTAGCAGGAGAAGAACTTATTTTGTATTTTATACTTAGTACATGGCTAAAAATGATGTAAAGCAGTAAGCCAATAGAACAAAACGTGGCATAGCTTAGTGTAGAGGGCTGCTAGGGGCATGCCTTACTGATTTACTGATTAGGTAATATATAGAAAAATATAGTTTTTAATTAAAATCATAAAATTTTAGTAAAATTTTTAAAACTGATAGTTTTAAACAGAAAGTATTAACAGTAAATAATAAATTCTTTCCTTTGTTCAAAGATGATTTATTATAGAAGTTTTTAAGAAACTTTTGAAATAATGTTAAGTTAAATTGAATGATAATAAAATTGTACGTGTTATTGTAAAACATAAATAATGTTTTATAGAGTTCATACAAAAGAACTTATTTGATATGTTAAAACAGGGCGATGTGGGGTGTGTGTGTGTGTGTGGTGTGTGTGTGTGGGTGTGTGTGTGTGTGGTGGTGGTGTGTGTGTTAAATAATAATAACAATAGCATGAAGTAAAATTAACACTAAGTATAATAATAAAATAAAAATAATGAAAAAATAATAATAAAAATAAAAATAAAAAATAATAATAAAAATAATAAAAATAAAATAAAATAATAAAAAATAAAATAAAAAAGTATTAAAAACATAATGTTAATAAAATATATGAGGTTAAAGCAGAAAGCATATGATTTTAAACAGTTAAAGCAATAAAGATATGAGGTTAAAGCAGTAAAACATAGGAGTTAAAGAGTAAAACACACGAGTTAAAGCAGTAAGACACGAGTTAAAGCAGTAAAATAATTCCCCTTTCTTTTTCTATGTAACACTCTATTGATTTACTGATTACCTGCTTTAAGGTATGTAATGTTAATAATATATGATTAAAGCCAGTAAAACCATATGAGTTAAAGCCAGTAAAACACGAGTAAATCAGTAAAACATATGAGTTAAAGCAGAAAACATGAGTTAAAATGAGTTAAAACATGAGTTAAAGCAAGTAAAGCAGTAAAATAAAAGCATCCTAATCCCTTTGGTGCTAGGGTAAACACCTTATTGATTACTGATTTACTGCTTTAAGGTTAGTAACCTCTAATAAATATATGAGTTAAAGCAGTTAAAACATATGAGTTAAAAGCAGTAAAAATGAGTTAAAGCAGTAAAAACATGAGTTAAAGCAGTAAAACAAAGCATACTAAGCCCTTTTTTGCTAGGTCACACCTCTATCTGATTACTGATTTACTGCTAAGTATGTAATGTTAATAAATATATGAGGTAACAGTAAAATATAGTTAAAGCTAGTAAAACATGATAAAGCAAGTAAAGCGAGTAAAAACAAAAACATACTAATCCCTTTGATGCTAGTAAACACAGAGTATTTATTTACTATTACTGTAATTGTTATTGTAATGTTTTAGAAAATTTCGTACAAATTGTAGTAAAATAAAAGATTTATATATCAGGCACCTTGGCTTTTTCTTCTTACATACAATTTAAAAATTTATAAATAAAAATATTAAGTAAAAAATATAAAAGAAAAAATAATGTTAATAAATATAGTGTTAAAGATAATAGTCTGTAATGAGTTACAGTTTAGGTTCGCGAAAATGTTTGTTAATAAAAATGTTTAAGTATGAATAGAAATGAATGACTCATAATATAAATAGGCGGACGGGAAATATTGCGCCTGCGGCGCACGCGGCGGGCGGGGGCGCGGCGGAAACGCTGCGGCGGAAACGCGGTCGGTCACACACTGCGGGTGCGGGTTTGTCATTCCTTCGGCGGAGGTGCATGCTCACCCTGATGGTACGTTTATGACATAGGGAAAGACATCAATATTAGCTCTGTCCTATGATGTGGGGTAGAAAAGGCTAGAAAAGGTTAGAAAATGCATCAAAAATGAGTCATCAAAGATGACTTCATCAAAGATGAATCATCAATATAGCTGGTATCAAAATGACGTCATCAAAGATGAACCATTATAGCTGAGGTATCAAGTTGAGCCAACAAAATTGAGCATCAAAGTTGAGGAATCAAAATATTCGAGTTGTAGTGTAAGTGTAATGTATCTGTGTGTGAGGTGTGAGTGATATGCTAGTGTAAGTGTCTGATGGAGAGTTAGAGTGTGCTATTAAGTTCATAGTGTGTATGTTATGTAAGTGTAAGTGACTATTGGTGAGGGGGGAGTGTAAGTGTGTTCTAGTGTAAGTGTCTATGGAGAGTGTAAGTGCTTATAAGTGTCAATAGTGATTTGTTGTATAATGTTAAATTTTTGGGGACACATACACTATGACACTTATACACACATTCACTATGACACTTATAAGCACTTACACTCTCCATAGACACTTACACTAGCCAATATACACTTACACTCCCCCCTCACCATAACATAACTATGACACCATAACCATAACATACTATGTTATGTGTGTATAAGTGACCATAGTGTGTATAAAGGTGTCATAGTGTTAAAGTGGTATAAGTGACATGAGTGTGTATAAGCTGTCATAGTGTAAGTGCTTGTGTGTGTGTGTGTAGTGTAGACATGTGTATAAGTGTCTATGGTGGGTGTATGTGGGTATAAGTAGCCTACGGTGTGTGTGTATAGTAGCCTAGCGGTTGTACTGGTGTATAAGTAGCCTAGCGGGTGTGTAGTTGTGTGTGTTGTATTAAGTAGCCTGTGTTGTGTGGTGTGTTTGTGTTGTAGTGAAGTATATATATATATATATATAATATATATATATATTATAATTATATATAATATATTATATATATATATATATATATAATATATATATATATATATATATATATATATATATAATAATAGCGAGTATTACCAAAACGAATTTAAAGCATTTTAAAATAATTTATTAGCCGAAGAGTTCGGTTCAGAATACTTATTCCCATTTTCAAGGTTTACAATAAAAATTTTAAAAACAAAAATATTGTAAAAAATAATCGTACCCTATCGGACACGGTGGGTAATATATTATAATATATATATTATATATATATAATATATATATATATATAATATAGATATAATATAATATATATATATATATATATATATAATAATATATATATATATATATATATATATATATATTAGAGTATGGTTGTATTGAGGCCGGAAAGTAAAACCGGAAGTAAACGATCGACCGCGCGGAAGGGTAATTTCGGCCCTTCTATCGGTAAGGTCACAACCCAAAGGTTTGCCCTTTATGTAACCGCATTACACCCCCCTCGGGGTACCGAGTGGCTCTTCATGCAATCTCTCGGTGCATCTCATTGAGTGGGGCTGTCGCTGAAAAATTGTTCGTATGTATAGTAAAGATGAGCTATGTTTGTGAAGGGGCGCATTCGTGAAAGCTTTGTATAAACAAACGTAACCCTAAATGATAAGCCCTGCGTGTAAGCTAAACTGTAACATCATGTGTGTTCATTAGCGTCAAACCTCGGCGAGTATGTTGGTTAGGTTCTTGCAGGGTGTAGACAAGTTGGTTACGTTTTGTGATGCCTTGGTAGTTACTTTACTGATATTATTCAGTGTACTTTGTTAATGTTGACTGTTTATTCGTACTTAAGGTATGTTAAATTTACGGTTGTAAAAACTTTTTATGATTATTAAATAATATAATAATATAAAATAATAATAATAATAATAATATATAATAATAATAATAATAATAATAACAATAATAATAATAATGTCGTTATGTGATAATAAAATTATATTGGACCGGTATATGTTATGGAACTCGTTAATGTTGACGGAATATTCGTGCGTAAGTATGTAGGGTTGTCTTTGTACATATATTCTTAGTTCATGCTATATGTTCTAGCTTTATTGATGTTGAAAACTTTGTTACGTTGATATATTCGTTGGTCTGTATATAAAACACTTATTTTTTTATGTTTATCAAAAATGATACCCAAAATTGTGACCTTAATCAATAGGTCAATAGATCATAGAAGGAGGTGAGAAGAATGGGAGGTAGATGCGAGTTTATTTACTAAATTACTGAAGTTACTCTGCTTTAGGATCACAAATTATTTCACTTTACTAAGATATTTTAAAGACTTATTTATGTCATGTTTGGTTAAAACTTGTATGTTTTGTTTTTGTTCTAATTTGTTCAATTACTGTTTTTGTGGTGTTTTACTTATGTCAGGATAAAATGTTATTATTTTATGCTATGTTTGGTTTAAAACTTTGTTATTTTGCTATTATTCGTTGGGATATGAATTTTTGATCAAATAATTACGATGTGATGTAAAAAATTATTGCATTTAGCATGTATATTCGTTGTCAGTATTGATGATTAACAGGTTTAGTGCTAATTTTTTTTAACTATTACGATGTTAATCTAAAATTAACATTGTTATGTAGAGATATGCTTTGAAAAAGTGTGAATAGGTACTTTTTGATACGAATGATAGTACTTTACTGTTGGTTAAGTGCGAAAGTTTGTTAATTTTAGTGGTTTATTCGTGCGTATGATGTTAGTTTTCGTTGTACATATATTCTAGTTCATGTTATGTTATGTTAGCTTTAATAATATAAAATCGTTGTTACGTTAGCA
>JABUQX010000495.1:27500-41986 GCA_015478945.1 Trachelipus rathkii | reverse complement strand
AAGGATAACGTGATAGCTGACTATCTTAGTAGATCTATGGGCAGTGGAAAATGGGAAGAAATCGTTGACCCTCAAGAAAAAATATATAACATTCTCAAGTCTCCATCCAAAAAAGAGAATGAAGTGTAGAAATTTAACCTTCCCGGCAGAGTTGGGGATTTTTTGGATGAGATAAAATGTAACGCTGAATCATTCTCTATTTTATCTGAAGACCATTTGGCTCAAAAAGCTATTCAAAAGTAATATTTCCAATTATTTTGATTCTTTTCCTCCTTGGAGAATTATTCAGTAAGTCAGAAAGTCCCTTACAATATATATATATATATATATATATAATATATTATATTATATTATATAAATTACTTATATTCTATCTATATATATATATATAATTATATATATTATATATATATATATATATATATATATATTATATATATATATATATATGTTATATTATATATATATATATATAATATATATATATATATATATATATATATATATATATATATATATATATATATATATTATATATATATATTATATTATATATATATATATAATTTATATATATATATATATAATATATATATATATATATATATATATATATATATATATATATATATATATATGGTATGTATTTTTATAATTATAAGTTAAAATATATATATATATATGCAAGTTTTATCTTTTTTTTAATTATGGAGTTATTATTTGTAAATTAATAATAATAATAAGAGGTACGCACTTGTAAGTCGTTTAAATAAATGATAATAATTATTATTATTATTATTATTATTATTATTATTATTATTATTATTATTAATTATTATTATTATTATTATTATTATTATTATTATTATTATTATTATTATTATTATTATTATTATTATTATTATTATTATTATTATTATTATTATTTATTATTATCTATTATTATTATTATATTTATTATTTTATTATTTTCTTATTATTATTTATATTAATTATTATTATTATTATTATTATTATTATTATTTATTTTTATTATTATTATATTATTATTATTATTTATTATCATTATTATTATTTATTATTATTTATTAACTTAAAAACATATTTTGCTTCGTTAGAATAAAATTTATTCTAAAATAAATTTTAAGGATTCAAAAAAGCGATTTTAACATGTAATGTAAGGATAATATAAACCTTATGATTTGTTATTGTGTGAAGCTCTATTTTTGCATATAACATTTCTTTTGATATTTCTCAGGTTTCTTGTATATTTTTTTATGCAATTAGGAAGGTGCACTGCTTACGTTCCGCCCATTCTTCATATTGTAAAGGTATGTCTTTCCTTGTAAATTTCTTGATTAAATCATAGTCTACGAATCGTTTCTGAATGCATTTTGTATTTGATTGGCCGACAAGTATCCATGATATTTTATCTTGGTAGTAAAGCTCAGGTTTGCCATTTTTCCACGATTTTTATCCACTTTTTATCAGAGGTGTCTGGTATATAGCATTATATGGCAGACAATATTCTGCTGTGTAAAATTTACGACGACAAATCCCGTTTACTTGTTTTTTTTTTTATTGCATCATTTGCAGTATCTTACATTGTGTATTTTGTATCGGTTTGTCATGTTAGAAATTAATTTTTGAAATTAAGTGTTTTAGATTTTTTGAAAATATTTTTTTTCTTATCAAGAAGTGACATATGTTTATGGATGTACCAATGTTTCTGTTGACGAAACAGTAAGTGAAATATTACATTACATATATTGTTTTAAATCATTTTAAATATAATTTTCATTTTTGAAAGATTTACCCTAGACATTATTTTGTATTAAATATAAATTTTGAAACAGTCCAAAGTCATTGATAAATTCATTTTTTTTCTTTCCTTAATAATTTTTGGTTAAGTAATATTTATTTATTATTTGGCCGAGAGTATTAGAATCGGAATTTTAAGCTTTGATAATTTGATCTTAATAGAAATATTAAATATTTATTATTTTATTTTATTTATATCTTTTGCTATAAATTTCTTTTGCATAATATTTTTTATTACACAATCGGAAATATAGGACCAGATATTTAGTTCAACATTGTGATAATATATAATATTAATGTTAAGATATTTTATCCTTTGCTATGTGTTTCTTTTGTATATTATTATTATTATGCAATCGAAATTAAAGGATTGGATCCATTGCTAAAACTTACAATATTTTTATAGTTGTGTTTAGATATTTTGTTTGTCATTTGCTATATACTTCTGTCTTATAATAATTTATTATCTCTTTGGAGGTATAGGATTTGACATTTTATTTTTTCAAATTGGAATCAAAATAGTATTTTTGTAATTATTTATTTAATAAATACTTTCATATATACGTGTTATCGTGTCTTGAACACCATGCACCGTATTAGTATTGTGTTGACATTTGAGAGATAGTGATCATTTCATTTATGCTTAACAATTACGTAAGGTTCCTTCAGTCCCATATTGTTTTGGTCAATATAAAACTAGTACGAGTGGCATAAAGCTCTTGGTATCTGCTATTTGCATTTATGTTGAGTTGCTTATTATCCAGGTCCAGATCTCAGTTATCAAATATATGTGCACCCGAGTTGTGGCGATCCATTAATAAGGTAAGACACTATTGTGGCGTTACATCTAAACTGGTAACTAGCCTAACAAAATTTAACCATTCTTTTTCATCACATTAATAGATGTTAAAATAGTAATATCAAACACAAACCGGCAGAATTTAACATTACTTAACTTATCTAACATACTGAACTGCGAATAACTGTTACCTTAACCAAGTTTTTTAACTTATCAAAGCGAACTATCCTAACAAACCTTTTATTCATAATTAAGGTATGTTAGGGTAGTTATCAAAGCAATTATTCTAACATACCTTAAGTATGAAGAAAAGGCTATCATTGAAAAGACTAAGTCATTATCAATCCATATTACATACCATACTCGACATAGCCTAAGTTTTAAAGAAAGCTTTGCTTGTACGATAGGATTTAACTGAAAATGGATATAGATCTAAATTCAAATAAATAAACCCCACTGAACAATGATAACCCAGCAACCTTTATGAAAAAGATTTTAGATTCAATAAGGAAATGGATTTAGGCAGCTGAAGTTGAAGAAAGTGTCGAAGAACTTTTAAAAAAATTTGCCATTGATAAATATCTGTCAATGATCCCCAAGGAACTAGCAATTTTCCTTAAAGAAAGAAACGATAAGAAAATGGAAGAGATAGTTGTAAGTTCAGTAAATTACTTACATGCACACAGAATGAACTTAGTACACAGAAATAGTCACGGAAATAATAATTTCAAAAATAAAGGTAATAACGGGTCGTATGTAAATAATAAATATAATAGTAAGCCAGCACAATGCATTACCCACACCAGTAATAGTTTGAATGATTCGGCCAAAGTTGCGTAAGGCAACAATGTAAAAAGAGATTCAACTAAGACCCAATCTGAACACAAAGTTGCATTTGTCTGCTACTGATGCAATAAAAGGAACATATTGCAAAGAACTGTCGTGTACCACTGCAGAATTATAGTGGTAGGAGTTTTAATACTCATTAAAGGCATAAAAAATCCGATTTAAATACTACTGTTGCTGCCGCGGATATAACCAAGAAGAGAGTTATCCAAGATTGCGTATCTCCCAAAAATGATGTTGCTGAAACAGTAGAGGTCTGTTCGATTGAAGATTCAGACGATAATCCCCATCACTTACCTGTGGTTAGTGGTTATACCAATGGATTTTATGTCCGATGTTTAAGGGATACTGGGTGTAATGGAATATTACTTAGGGAAAAATACGTTATAAAAGAATTATATACAGGAGAGTTTACTAACATGAGGCTTATTGATAACACAGTAAAACGTGTTCCATTAGCAAACGTGGAGTTGGATACACCTTACTACACGGGAAGAACGAAGGCTGTGGTAATTCCAGATGTCGTATATGATCTTATTTTAGATAATATAAATGGAGTATTACTTCCTGATAAGCCTGATGCTGAATGGGATAGATCTCAGCACCATAGTCTATGCGTAAAGCGAGCAAGTGAAACTCACGAAGAATTAGAATCCCGAAGCATCAATAAGGCGGAAGGAATTACGCAGAAAAGCGTAGAGATTGACAGTGGAACGCTGATCACTCATGAGAGTATTCCTAACCATGATTTAAATACAGATGAGGCATTGGAAGAGAAGAGTGATTCTAATCTGGATAGTAGTGCTACTGAAGAACCTCCTGCAGAACATCAGAAAGAGAAAACCCAGTTCAGAGAAGAGAAGAATGCCGACGAACACTCATTCAAAGAGAATCTGGAAGATCCTGAAAGAAGCCACAAAAGTGATGAGATCCCGAGCATAGCTGCTCCGGAGGAAGCATTCAGAGCAAGACAATGACCAAGTAAAAAATCTCATAAGAGATAGAAGAGAGTTTGCCGAAAAACAGCAAAATGATCCTACGCTGAAGAAATTATGGAAGTCCATAGAAAAGGGCGAAAGAAAATTCCTTGTGACAAATGATTTATTATACAAAAGGATCATAGAAAACATCGCAGAGAGAAACGCTTTGATTGTACCCAAAGAGTACAGAAATAAAGTATTAAGTTTTGCACACGATGAAGTTTTCGGATGACATCAAGGTGTAAAGAAAACACAAGGAAAAATTATATATCATTTTTACTGACCAAACATGCATCAAGATGTCACCCGTTTTTGCTATTCTTGCGATATATGTCAACGTACGTGCCCAAAAGGTAGAATACCTAGAGTACCATTGTGCTCTATGCCCATCATTGAAGAACCATTCCAAAGGGTCGTTATCGATCTCATAGGACCCATAATTCCTCCATCGTCAGAAGGGCACCAGTATGTTCTGACATTAGTCGATAACGCAACAAGATATCCGGAAGCAATACCACTGAAGAGTATATCAGCGCAAAAGGTAGCTGAGAGCTTAATGAGCATATTCATGAGGTTGGGTGTTCCAAAAGAAATATTCTCAGACAATGATACCCAATTTACATCACTGTTAATGAAAGTCGTTGAAAAGATGCTAAACATCCGCCAGATCCATTCAAGTATTTTTCACCCCATGACCCAAGGAGTTACCGACAAATTTAATGGTACCTTGAAAACAATATTGAAAAGGATGTGTCATGAACAGGTGAGAAAATGGAACATATTCATAGAACCACTTCTGTTTGCTTATAGAGAAGCGCCTCAAAAATCTGCTGGATTTTCACCATTTGAGTTATTATACGGAAGATCTGTAAGTGGACCCATGCAAATTTTACAAGAAGTATGGTCAGGAAATATTGACCCCGAGCAAGCGAAGGCCACCTACAAATATGTGTTCGAAATTCAAGAACGTTTAAATGAAACGCTACGTATAGCGCGAGAAAACTTAGCTCGCGCTCAGACTAAGCAGAAGAAGGATTATGATAAAAGGTCCTGAAACAGAACTTTAAAAGTAGGAGAGTTCGCTTTGGTATTAATACCTACAACCCATAGCAAAATTTTGATGAGATGGGGCGGACCATATGAAGTGATTGCTCCTTATGGCAAGGACAATTATAAAATAAAAGTTGGAGATTTGATAAAAACTTACCACATAAACCTTCTGAAGAGGTACATCTCAAGAGAAGTAGATTGTGTGACAGAAAGGAACGAGGATCAAGAGATTGGAGCTTCGGCTATTCTTCGTGAAGATGAAAACGAAGAAAATATATCTGTATCTGTGATGGACACTGCCGTAAAATGAAATGAAAGTTTAGAAGATGTAAAGGTCTGTGATGAAATTTCAGATAAAATGAGAGCAGAACTTATGAGTGTTTTGGAGCCACGCAGCGAAATGTTTACAGATATCCCAGGAACAACACGTCAAGACCAACATGTGATAGATCTGATAGATGAAAATCCATTTAGAATTAAACCCTACATCTTGCCTTATACTACCAGGACTGAATTGAAGAAAGAAATTGATAAAATGTTGAAGATGAGAGTGATCGTCAGATCAACCTCACCTTACGCAGCTCCTGTTGTAGTTGTGCAGAAAAAGGATGGTACAAAAAGGGTATGTTCAGATTATCGTGCTTTAAACAAAGTAACTACTTTTGATCCCGAACCTATGATGACAACACAAACATTGTTCACCAAACTTGCTGCTGACAAGTATTATAGCAAGCTCGACTTGTCTAAAAGTTACTGGCAGGCTCCAATGAAAAGCGAAGACGCCTACAAGACAGGATTTTCCACCCAAGATGGACATAATCGCTATGTCAAGCTGCCATTTGGAATGGTTAACGCCGGTGCGACTTTGGTAAAAGCAATGAGAAGAATATTGGACGAAATAAATGATGTTGACTTTTATATCGATGACATTGTTATTCATTCCCCGACCTGGAACCGACACTTGGACACGATTGGAATTGTACTACAACGCTTTCAGGAAGAAGGTTATATCATCTGATCTTCTAAATTCGAATTTGCATCATCCAGTCTAGAATTCCTAGGACACCAAATAGGAAATGGAGTAAAGGGACTACATGATGAAAATGTAGAAAAAATACTCAAAGCAGAGCCAGCGAAAAACAAGAAGCAAGTTAGGTCTTTCCTAGGACTCACTGCTTATTACCGCGATTTTGTAGAATGGTATGGGGAGATTGCATCTCCTTTGACAGAGTTGACTAAGAAAGGAGAGCAGACGAAAGTAAAATGGAAGATTAAACACCAAGAAGCCTTCTAAAAATTAAAGAAAGCCCTTTCATCAAAACCAATCCTACGGATGCCCCAGTTGGAAAAGGTGTTTACTTTACAAGTGGATGCTTCAGATATTACTTTAGGATATGTTTTGCTACAAGAAGAAGAAGACGGAATCCTACATCCAGCAGCTTATGGTAGCAAGAAGCTGTCTCCAACGCAGCAGAGGTATTTGGTTATTGAGAAAGAAGCTCTGGCGATAGTAACTGGAATCAAGAAATATGAACCATATTTGTATGGACGAGAATTCATATTCCAGTTGGACCACCGTCTTCTAACTGCCATGAATTGGAAGAAATACGAGAGTCCCATAATTATGCGTTTGGCTCTGCACCTTCAAAGGTTCAGGTTTCTCCTCCAACATATCCATGGGAAGGATAACGTGATAGCTGACTATCTTAGTAGATCTATGGGCAGTGGAAAATGGGAAGAAATCGTTGACCCTCAAGAAAAAATATATAACATTCTCAAGTCTCCATCCAAAAAAGAGAATGAAGTGTAGAAATTTAACCCTTCGGGTAAAATTGCTTTAAGGAGGGAGATAAAATGTAACGCTGAATCATTCTCTATTTTATCTCGAAAGACCATTGCTCAAACAAGTATTCAAGAAGTAATATTTTCCAATATTTTGATTCTTTGCATCATTGGATAATTATTTAGTATATATACCACCTCTAAAAAATATATATATATATATATATATATATATATATATATATATATATATATTATATATATATATATTTTATATATATATATATATAATATATATATATAATATATCTATATATATATGTATATATATATTATATATAATATATTATATTATATTATATATAATATATATATATATATATATAATATATATATATATATCTAGCTATATATATATCGTATAATCGCTTTATAGGTTAAAAATATTATATATTTCTGTATATTTTAATATATATAATATATATATATATATAGTATATATATATTATATATAATGTGCGTGCAAGTTTTATCTTCTATTTATTTGTGAAATTATTATTTGTAAAGTAATAATAAGAAGTACGCACTTGAATGTCGTATTTTATATGATAATAATAATAAAACCAGCGAATTATTATTATTATTATTATTTTATTATTATTATTATTATTATTATTATTATTATTATTATTATTATTATTATATTATATTATTATTATTATTATTAATTATTATTATTATTATTATTATTATTATTATTATTATTATTATTATTATTATTATTATTATTATTATTATTATTATTATTATTATTATTATTATTATTATTATATTTTTATTATTATTATTATTATTATTATTATTATTATTATTATTATTATTATCATATATTATTATTATTATTTATTTTTTCATTAGAAATGTATTTTGCTTCGTTAGAATAAAATTTATTCTAAAATAAATTTTAAAGGAATTCATAAAAGCGATTTTAACATGTAATGTAAGGATAATATAAACCTTATGATTTGTTATTGTGTGAAGCTCTATTTTTGCATATAACATTTCTTTTGATATTTCTCAGGTTTCTTGTATATTTTTTTATGCAATTAGGAAGGTGCACTGCTTACGTTCCGCCCATTCTTCATATTGTAAAGGTATGTCTTTCCTTGTAAATTTCTTGATTAAATCATAGTCTACGAATCGTTTCTGAATGCATTTTGTATTTGATTGGCCGACAAGTATCCATGATATTTTATCTTGGTAGTAAAGCTCAGGTTTGCCATTTTTCCACGATTTTTATCCACTTTTTATCAGAGGTGTCTGGTATATAGCATTATATGGCAGACAATATTCTGCTGTGTAAAATTTACGACGACAAATCCCGTTTACTTGTTTTTTTTTTATTGCATCATTTGCAGTATCTTACATTGTGTATTTTGTATCGGTTTGTCATGTTAGAAATTAATTTTTGAAATTAAGTGTTTTAGATTTTTTGAAAATATTTTTTTTCTTATCAAGAAGTGACATATGTTTATGGATGTACCAATGTTTCTGTTGACGAAACAGTAAGTGAAATATTACATTACATATATTGTTTTAAATCATTTTAAATATAATTTTCATTTTTGAAAGATTTACCCTAGACATTATTTTGTATTAAATATAAATTTTGAAACAGTCCAAAGTCATTGATTAATTCATTTTTTTTCTTTCCCTAATAATTTTTGGTTAAGTAATATTTATTTATTATTTGGCCGAGAGTATTAGAATCGGAATTTCTAAACATTAATTTTGATCTTAATAGAAATATTCAATATATTTATATATTTTTTTTATTATTTATATCTTTTGCTATATATTTCTTTTGTATAATATTTTTATTATATAATCGAAGATATAGGATTAGATATTTAGTTTAACATTGTGTTAATTTATTAATATTAGTGTTAAGACATTTTATCCTTTGCTATATATTTCTTTTATATAATATTCTTTATTATATAATCGGAATTATAGGATTGGATCCATTGCTAAAATTTACCATATTTTATGTAGTTGTGTTTGAACATTTTGTTTGTCATTTGCTATAAACTTCTGTCATATAATAATTTATTATCTGATTGGAGGTATAGGATTTGACGTTTCATTTTTAAATTGGAATCTTTTCATATTATTTTTAATAAATATTTTCATATATACGTGTTATAGTGTCTTGAACCCCCATGCATCGTATTAGTATTGTGTTGATATTTGAGAGTTAGTGGTCACTTCACTTATGCTTAATATTAACGTAAGGGTCCTTCAGTTCCATATTGTTTTGGTCAATATAAAACTAGTACGGAGTGGCATAAAGCTCTTGGTATCTGCTATTTGGATTTGTGTTGAGTTGCTTATTACCCAGGTCCAGATCTCAGTTATCATATATATGTGCACCAGAGTGGTGGCGACCCATAATTAAGGTAAGACACCATTGTGGCGTTACAGTATGTATGTATGTATGTATATTTAAGTATTCTATTTCGATCACAGTAAGCGAAGTTAAATTCCTTTTATCAAACACAAACCGGCAGAATTTAACATTACTTAACTTATCTAACATACTGAACTGCGAATAACTGTTACCTTAACCAAGTTTTTTAACTTATCAAAGCGAACTATCCTAACAAACCTTTTATTCATAATTAAGGTATGTTAGGGTAGTTATCAAAGCAATTATTCTAACATACCTTAAGTATGAAGAAAAGGCTATCATTGAAAAGACTAAGTCATTATCAATCCATATTACATACCATACTCGACATAGCCTAAGTTTTAAAGAAAGCTTTGCTTGTACGATAGGATTTAACTGAAAATGGATATAGATCTAAATTCAAATAAATAACCCCACTGAACAATGATAACCCAGCAACCTTTATGAAAAAGATTTTAGATTCAATAAGGAAATGGATTTAGGCAGCTGAAGTTGAAGAAAGTGTCGAAGAACTTTTAAAAAAATTTGCCATTGATAAATATCTGTCAATGATCCCCAAGGAACTAGCAATTTTCCTTAAAGAAAGAAACGATAAGAAAATGGAAGAGATAGTTGTAAGTTCAGTAAATTACTTACATGCACACAGAATGAACTTAGTCCACAGAAATAGTCACGGAAATAATAATTTCAAAAATAAAGGTAATAACGGGTCGTATGTAAATAATAAATATAATAGTAAGCCAGCACAATGCATTACCCACACCAGTAATAGTTTGAATGATTCGGCCAAAGTTGCGTAAGGCAACAATGTAAAAAGAGATTCAACTAAGACCCAATCTGAACACAAAGTTGCATTTGTCTGCTACTGATGCAATAAAAGGAACATATTGCAAAGAACTGTCGTGTACCACTGCAGAATTATAGTGGTAGGAGTTTTAATACTCATTAAAGGCATAAAAAATCCGATTTAAATACTACTGTTGCTGCCGCGGATATAACCAAGAAGAGAGTTATCCAAGATTGCGTATCTCCCAAAGTAGAAGTTGCTAAAGCAGTAGAGGTCTGTTCGATTGAAGATTCAGACGATAATCCCCATCACTTACCTGTGGTTAGTGGTTATACCAATGGATTTTATGTCCGATGTTTAAGGGATACTGGGTGTAATGGAATATTACTTAGGGAAAAATACGTTATAAAAGAATTATATACAGGAGAGTTTACTAACATGAGGCTTATTGATAACACAGTAAAACGTGTTCCATTAGCAAACGTGGAGTTGGATACACCTTACTACACGGGAAGAACGAAGGCTGTGGTAATTCCAGATGTCGTATATGATCTTATTTTAGATAATATAAATGGAGTATTACTTCCTGATAAGCCTGATGCTGAATGGGATAGATCTCAGCACCATAGTCTATGCGTAAAGCGAGCAAGTGAAACTCACGAAGAATTAGAATCCCGAAGCATCAATAAGGCGGAAGGAATTACGCAGAAAAGCGTAGAGATTGACAGTGGAACGCTGATCACTCATGAGAGTATTCCTAACCATGATTTAAATACAGATGAGGCATTGGAAGAGAAGAGTGATTCTAATCTGGATAGTAGTGCTACTGAAGAACCTCCTGCAGAACATCAGAAAGAGAAAACCCAGTTCAGAGAAGAGAAGAATGCCGACGAACACTCATTCAAAGAGAATCTGG
The DNA here is from genome assembly GCA_015478945.1 of Trachelipus rathkii. NCBI lineage: Eukaryota > Metazoa > Arthropoda > Malacostraca > Isopoda > Trachelipodidae > Trachelipus > Trachelipus rathkii. The sequence goes on along the minus strand of JABUQX010000495.1, from coordinate 30,535 downwards.
AAGATCCTGAAAGAAGCCACAAAAGTGATGAGATCCCGAGCATAGCTGCTCCGGAGGAAGCATTCAGAGCAAGACAATGACCAAGTAAAAAATCTCATAAGAGATAGAAGAGAGTTTGCCGAAAAACAGCAAAATGATCCTACGCTGAAGAAATTATGGAAGTCCATAGAAAAGGGCGAAAGAAAATTCCTTGTGACAAATGATTTATTATACAAAAGGATCATAGAAAACATCGCAGAGAGAAACGCTTTGATTGTACCCAAAGAGTACAGAAATAAAGTATTAAGTTTTGCACACGATGAAGTTTTCGGATGACATCAAGGTGTAAAGAAAACACAAGGAAAAATTATATATCATTTTTACTGACCAAACATGCATCAAGATGTCACCCGTTTTTGCTATTCTTGCGATATATGTCAACGTACGTGCCCAAAAGGTAGAATACCTAGAGTACCATTGTGCTCTATGCCCATCATTGAAGAACCATTCCAAAGGGTCGTTATCGATCTCATAGGACCCATAATTCCTCCATCGTCAGAAGGGCACCAGTATGTTCTGACATTAGTCGATAACGCAACAAGATATCCGGAAGCAATACCACTGAAGAGTATATCAGCGCAAAAGGTAGCTGAGAGCTTAATGAGCATATTCATGAGGTTGGGTGTTCCAAAAGAAATATTCTCAGACAATGATACCCAATTTACATCACTGTTAATGAAAGTCGTTGAAAAGATGCTAAACATCCGCCAGATCCATTCAAGTATTTTTCACCCCATGACCCAAGGAGTTACCGACAAATTTAATGGTACCTTGAAAACAATATTGAAAAGGATGTGTCATGAACAGGTGAGAAAATGGAACATATTCATAGAACCACTTCTGTTTGCTTATAGAGAAGCGCCTCAAAAATCTGCTGGATTTTCACCATTTGAGTTATTATACGGAAGATCTGTAAGTGGACCCATGCAAATTTTACAAGAAGTATGGTCAGGAAATATTGACCCCGAGCAAGCGAAGGCCACCTACAAATATGTGTTCGAAATTCAAGAACGTTTAAATGAAACGCTACGTATAGCGCGAGAAAACTTAGCTCGCGCTCAGACTAAGCAGAAGAAGGATTATGATAAAAGGTCCTGAAACAGAACTTTAAAAGTAGGAGAGTTCGCTTTGGTATTAATACCTACAACCCATAGCAAAATTTTGATGAGATGGGGCGGACCATATGAAGTGATTGCTCCTTATGGCAAGGACAATTATAAAATAAAAGTTGGAGATTTGATAAAAACTTACCACATAAACCTTCTGAAGAGGTACATCTCAAGAGAAGTAGATTGTGTGACAGAAAGGAACGAGGATCAAGAGATTGGAGCTTCGGCTATTCTTCGTGAAGATGAAAACGAAGAAAATATATCTGTATCTGTGATGGACACTGCCGTAAAATGAAATCAAAGTTTATTATTTTTTTTTATCTCTGATGAAAATTTCAGATAAAAATGAGAATGATGTAGAAGTCAAGCCAGAACCCTAATCGACAGAGTCGCTGTTGGTATATGCCAGGAAAAACACGTCACTGTCCAACATGTGATAGATCTGATAGATGAAAATCCATTTAGAATTAAACCCTACAATTTATGTATCCAGCATATTATTGAAGAAAGAAAATTGATAAAAAATGTTGAAGATGAGAGTGATCGTCAGATCAACCGTCCCTTACGGCTACGGCAGAACGCCTTTTTTCTCGGTTTATAGCCTTGTGGAGAAAACAGGATCGGTTACATACAAAGGGTAATGTTCAGATATCGTTGCACTCATGTAAACATAAGTAACTCACAGTGAGCTGTCGTGAGATCCACGAACGTGAGGTGATGACAACACAATAAATTGTTCACTAGAACTGATGCTGCTAGCACAAGTAATTATAGCAAGCTCATCGTACTTGCAAATCACTAAGTTTACTATGGCAGGTTTTCTTTCTTCAATTCAGTCCTGCGTAGTCATACCAAGTGGAACAAGCGAAGTAGCCTCACGCTAGCAAGATCAGGATTTTTCCACCGCAGATGGTCATAATCTGACTAAATGATCATAGTCTGACCATCTTGGATACCTGTATGAACTAGCCGTAAGTGCGACTTTGGTAAACTTGGAGTGCATGGTACCCTGATTACTTTTTGTACACATTTTTCAGGCTGCGTGGGCTCACCACCTAAAGTTCTGGCTCTCCTTTTATCTGAAATTCGAAAGTGACACACATTTACAATACTTTTTAGACTGATTTCATGAATACTAATTTTGACAGGGCAGGTTGATCCTCTTTTAATCAATACTCGAGAGATCAATTTACGTTTATTCTTTCGTATTTTCCATTCTCAACGAAGAAAAGCGAAGTCTCCCAACTTTCACTGTGAGATCCTCGTTCTTTCTGTCACACTCGCAACTCACTTGACATGAGCATCGTACTCTTCAGAAGGTTTATGTGGTAGATTTAAAACAATCTCCAACTTTATTGTAGTATAATTCACGGAGTTTCCGGTATAGCGATCTAAAAGAACGCGCTTAATATACTTAAAGGTGGATCACGCCATCTAATCAAAAAGTTGTGTGCTGAATGGTTTTATAGGTAATTAACCACAGCGAACCTCTATCTTTAAAAGTTTCTGTTTTCAGTGACCTTTTATCATAACATCCTTCTCTCGTGCATTAGTCTGACGTCGTGTAGCTAAGTTTTTCCTCTAGCGATAAATTACTAGTCGGTATCAATTATTGAGAGACGTCATTCTTCGCAATTCCCCGAGATCATCAGAATCCTATTGTGTAGGATGGCCTAAACTCGAGGAACTCATCTGGGGAGTGTCAAAAATAGTGGATCTCTGACACCATACTCTTATTGGTATAAAAAAATTTTGTTGAGATTGAGGATAAACTTACAGAATCCTTTCGTTATACAAAAAGACATCGAAAGCGCGAACAAGATACAAAGACACAGATGAATGCTTAAGTTAGTGCAAAGTGCTGTTTCTCTTATAAGCAGGAACAAT
>JABUQX010000495.1:20000-22500 GCA_015478945.1 Trachelipus rathkii | reverse complement strand
ATAATGATAATGATAATGATAATGATAATGATAATGATAATAATAATAATAATAATAATAATAATAATAATAATAATAATAATAATAATAATAATAATAATAATAATAATAATAATAATAATAATAATTCAAAAAAAATTATTTTTATTACTCATGAAATCCTTATTCATATAATTATTATTATTTTATTATTATTATTATTATTATTATTATTATTATTATTATTATTATTATTATTATTATTATTATTATTATTATTATTATTATTATTATTATTATTATTATTATTATTATTAATTATTATTATTATTATTATTATTATTATTATTATTATTATTTTTATTATTGAGAAACACTTAGCTATACTTTATTAAGACTTCTTTCTGGACATTTTTTAACTTTCCACGAATAATGAAAAGTTGTTTTATTTTTCATCGGCAGTAAAAGAAGAGAAATGAAAGAAGAGGCAAGGATAAAAGTTAAAAATGATCCTAGTCTTAGGCTAGAATAGTTTTGGAAGTTCCACAACACTAAAAATATTTAAGGAATTTCTATACAATGTTAAGTGTAGGTAGGGTAAGTAGCGAGGGAAGGAATAATGTAGAATTAACGGCTGAGATGTTTGTTTTCCACCTTAGAGGAGATTAGTTTCGTTGTAAGTTCATCAACAAAGAAAATATTTAGTGTCTCTCTTTACAATGTTATGTAGTAGTTGATAAGTAGTAAGAGAAGGGACAATGAAGAATTAATAGATTCAGCTGTTCCTCATCCTTGATTAGAGCTGTAGAAGTTCTACAACAAGGAAAATATTTCGTGTCTTATTTACAGTGTTATATTTCGACTGTTGTAGAGTATATTCCGAATAAAATACAATTTACGACATATTATCTGTCTCATCTGAAATTAAAACGACAAACTGTAAGTTCTCTATAAAATATATTCTAATAGTTTAAAAAAAAAAATTTACGAATAAGCTCAAGGATTTAGCTTAAAAGTTTAAGCCATCAAAAGCAACATACCCGTAATAAACTTTTTAGAAATAATAATTTCCTTTTACATTTTATAAAATTATATTAATCCAAAAATACTATCATGCATGGTAAAATGGTCGAAATTTCTATCCATACGTATATCATCCCCAAGACAAAATCTACCTTAAATATATGAAGGGAAATTTTGACAAGGCTAAGCTATTTCTCATTGAGATACTTTGATGAACTACAAGGAATAGGAGCGTCATACTAGAGATTAAACAATCTATAGAAGGGATTAAATCATTTACCGAAAGATTAACTTGAGTTTTGGGACGCAAGTTAAAATTAATATAAACAAAGTTGTCAAAAAAAACTTAAAACAATTTTATACAATCATAATAGAGGAATAACTCAGCTTAATATTCAGATTAATAATTTAACCCGTTAATATTTAGATTTTTCTTTTCATTTATAATATATTTGTTATATAACCAAAAAAAAAAAAATAATAATAAATAAAATTAAACGTTTACATGCATTAAAGAGGTTCGCGCCTACCATTATCTTTTCCTGAATTCTCAATACTTGGGATAAATCTGCTACGGAAAGTATTAACAGACAGCGGTTTAAATAGATCTTATTATAAACATAATCTAACACTTAAAAATAGAACTATAAAACCCTTTGGTATCCTAACACAAATATATATATATATATATATATATATATATATATAATATATACAATATATACTATATATATATAATTATATATATTATCATTATATATTATAATATATTATATATTATACTATATATCGATCAAATATATGTGCCGATTTGTGTCTGTCTGTCTGCCAGACTGAAGACCGACTAGGCCATTAAGACGTCCGTCTACATTTTATATGAATTGCATTCGATTTCATTAAGGACTCGGTGAACATGACAAAGCACCTAGTCTCGTAAATTCCCATTGGACGACTTCATAACGATCAGATAATAAAAGGGGATAATAAGGGAAAAAATTAAAATATAAGAAATATGGTAAAATGAAAAAAAAATGAAAAAAAATTCGGGTTCAAAATATTTTAAATAAATTTAGAAAGTAAAAAAAAATATATATATTTTTCCAAAAGTTAAATTTAGAACATAAAAAAAGTCTCTCTCTCTCTCTCTCTCTCTCTCTCTATTATATATATTATATATACTATATATATTATCATATATATATATATATTATATTATATATATATATATATATTATAATATATATATTATATATAATATATCATATATGTGTGTGTGTTGTGTTTGGTATGTGTGTGTGTGTGTTGTGTGTGTGTGTGTGTGTGTGTGTGTGTACAAGTCTGATCTCTTTAATGTTAATTGCCCTATTAAGCGAGTCACCTTGCAATAAAATTAACAAGATAGTTTGGGAAAAACAAAACTAGGCACTTTATTTTTTATATATTAATGATTCTTAACGATTATTTTACAATTGCACAAATTATTTCTTTGCAAAGCTAT
>JABUQX010000495.1:12500-15000 GCA_015478945.1 Trachelipus rathkii | reverse complement strand
ATATTATGATTATATTATTATATTATTATAATTATTATTATTTATTATTATTTCTTTTAAGTAGTAGTATTATTTTTATTATTATTATTATTATTAGTTATTATTATTATTATTATTATTATTATTATTATTATTATTATTATTATTATTATTTTATTATTATATTTTATATTTTTTATTATTATTATTATTATTATCATTTATTATTACTATATATTATTCGTTATTATTATTATTAATATATATTATATTATTTTAATGTTATTATTATATTATCATTTATTATTATTATTTAATTAATTATTATTTATATTATTATATTATTTATTATATATTATATTATATTATTATTATTATTATTTTCATTATTGTTATTATTTATTCTTATTATTAGATTATTATTATTTTATTATTATTATATAGTACTGATATAATGTGAAATGTTTCTGCATCACTAATACTGTTAGCTTTAGCTTTAGTGTTATTACTGCTATTATTACTGTGTTATTATTATTATTATTATTATTATTATTATTATTATTATTATTATTTTATTATTATTATTAATTATTATTTTACTATTATTATTATATTATTATTGTTTTTATTATTATATATTATTATTATTATCATTATCCTATTCTATTATTATTATTATTATTATTGCTATTTTGTTATTACTATTATTACTATTGTTTTATTATTATTATATTATATATTACTATTATTGATTTATTATTTCTTTATACTATCGTTATTGATTTAATATTATCCTTGTTATTTTTATTATATTATTGTTATTATTATATTATTATTATTATTATATTATTATTTATGATTATTATTATTATTATTATATTTATTATTATTATATTATTATTATTATTATTATATTATTATTATTATTAATTGTTATTATTATTATTATTATTATTATTATTATTATTATTATTATTATTATTATTATTATTTATTATTATATATTTTTTAATATTTTTATCATTATTTATTATTATTATTATTATTATTATTATTATTATTATTAATTATTATATTATATTATTATTATTATTATTATTATTATTATTATTATTATTATTATTTATTATTATTATTATTATTATTATTATTATTATTATTATTATTATTATTATATTATATATTATATTATTTATTTATTTATGTATTATTATTATATTATTATTAATATATTATTATTATTTCATATATTATATTTATTATTATTATTATTATTAATTATTATTACTATATTAATTATTATTATTATTATTATTATTATTATTATTATTATTATATTATTATTATTATTATTATTATTATTATTAATTGGGCTCAATGGACGAAAACGTCCCCCTAGTAGCCCTTTTCTCATATATATATTTCTTTGTATTAATCTTATTATGTAATCATAACTTTGTATTATTATGTGAGAATAAAGTATTTTTGATTTTTTTTTTGATTTTTTGAAAAAAAGAAACCTCTGAGGAAATCTCCTGCTTCTGGTAACTGCATTAAATGAGGCCTTCTTCTTTGGGCAAAGATTAAGAGGCGTCGAAAATCCAATACGTGACGAAGTTCAAGCAGAATTCTCTATCATATGGCCAAATGACTAAAGTAAATTCCAAAATTTCAAAAAAGAACAGATATCGAAAGTTATGCCGCTCCACATCCAATTATTATTTATTTATTAATTATAATATTTACTTATTATATATAATCTAAAAGCAAATTTTAAAAATCGTAAATTATTTTTCTCATTTTGCGAAAATTTTCAAACTCCTTAAACTAACTGGTATTCTGATCTAGTCCAAATGATAAAACACTCCTGCAAATGTGATAGGGGCAGATGGAAGTAGAGCTCTTATTAAGTTCTTTTGTCCCTACACTTTGCTTGTCCCTTCTCTTCTAATTTGTTCTCTTTCCTTCTGATCTTAATCCAACTTGCTTCGACGACCTCTATATCATATATATATATATATATATATATATATATATATATATATATATATATTAATATTATATATATATATATATATTATATATATATATATATATTATATGAGATATATTATATAATATATATATATATAGTATATCATATTATATATATATATATATAATATATATATATATATAGATAGATATATATATATAGTAATATATATATATATATATATATATATTATATATAGATATATATATATATATATATATATAATTATATATATATATATATATATATATATATATATTCAGTAGGATCTTTCACCGAAAAGGTAAATTAAATAACATTTTGTATTTTTCCTACTTTAAAAGTTTTTTTTTTTTAACCAATAAACATAAAGATAAAGTTGCCAGTCGCTTCAAACGGTTGTAATACGAAAAAGCTAATTAAAGAAATATTACTTTAAATCTATGTAAACTAACGTAACTCAACATAACCTTACTTCACGTATCATAACCTCACTTAATTAAGTTT
>JABUQX010000495.1:0-7500 GCA_015478945.1 Trachelipus rathkii | reverse complement strand
GGACCACAAAAATGTTTACTCATTTTTATTAATATATATATATATATATATATATATATATATATATATATATATATATATATATATATATATATATATATATATATATATTACACATATAAAAAAATATATATATGAGAGAGAGAGAGAGAGAGAGACAGACTAGTGATATAACGTTGAGATTTAGGTTTTAAAATTAAAGAATGAGGGACATGGAGAGAGAGAGAGAGAGAGAGAGAGAGAGAGAGAGATAATTAATTAAAATCAAATCGATCAAACCATTAAAAAATAAATATCACAAAAAAAAATAAAACTTTTGAAATGTTTAATTTCAATACAATTTAAATGTTTTATTAAATTAATGCATAACATAAAAATTAATTAAGTTAATAGCAATTTAATCGAAAATATTTAAAAAATCATTTCAGTCGGTATCTTTAATGAGAAGAATTGAATATGAATCGCACAACGAATCTGGGGGATAGGGGGGGTAGGGGAGGAAGGAGGGGTTGCTTGGTTGTGGGAGTTGGGGGAGTTTGAGGTAGAAGTTGGGGGGTATTGGTGGAGTTTAGGGGGAAGAGTTCAGAACACTTTATTCCGATATATTTTAAAGAACTATATAAAAGATAAAATTCAATTATTAAAGCCATAGCAAAATTACAAACACGCTTACTTTATATATATATATATATATATATATATATATATATATATATATATATATATATATATATATATATATATATATATATATATATATATATATATATATATATATATATATATATATATATATATATGAGAGATAGAGAGAGAGAGAGAGAGAGAGAGAGAGAGAGGGAGAGAGAGAGAGAATTGTAGGGAGAGAGTTGGGGGGGGGAAGAGAAAGAGAGAGGAGAGAGAGGAATGAAAGGAGAGATGAAATGGAAGGAAGAGGGGGATGGACGGCCCGACCTCCCATCATGACCTGAGGCAAGAAATATGACAAAGTCAAAAAGAATTCCAGCCCAGTTCCATTAATTAGTAAGGACTCGTCGCAGTCAGAAAATCCACCCTATAGCTTCACGGGACTGCGACGGACCCTCACTATGGTAAATCGTCAGTGTAAGGGTTCATCCCTTGACCCAGGTGGGCCACAACCATACCCCCTCACAAAACCCCGCCATTCTCTCTTATTATGCACCTTTATTCTCGCCTCTGCCAAACTCACATTTCTCTCCTTCAGACATTCGTTTACTGACTCAATCCACTTTTTCTTCGATCTCCCAGCCGGTCGGTTTTCAACACACTCGCCACTATACATCTGCCACCTGACCAAACCATCTCAACATACTTTCATTTATTCTCTCTCATTTACCCCCTTTCTTCACACCACAACTCTCTAATATGTTCATTCCTCATTTCAAAATATCAATTCTTTCTCACACCTAGCACACGCCCCTAAGATTGTCCATCGGAACACATTGAACTTTAGATATATCTTATTCCAAACCATAGTCTCACTACTATATAATAACACAGGTAACATAATGTCATAATTCTAGCGCACCAAAGACTTAGTCCCTTTTACATTCACTCAACGATTTAATTGCACCAAGCCACCTTCCTGCCATTCACAACTTCCTACTACTACACTCTGAATCATCCGTTCCCTTTTCATCTAACACATATATCCTAAACATTTAAACTCAGACACTTGTTCCAGCTGCTGACCATCATCTAACATAACTTCACACTGATGACTGTCCTCACTCACAACCATAACCTAACTCTATATCTTCATTACCAAACCCTCCTCTTTTGCTACACACACACCTTCTGCCAATTTCTACCAACTCTCCTCAAACTCTTCAGATTCGCCACACAAAACCACCAACCATCCGCATATACAGGTAGGGCACCCTCCACTCATCTCCATCATTCTAACACCATTTCCTGCCACCTCCCCCACCTCTAATTCTTTCATAACCCCATCCATATACAGATTGAATAACCAAGAGACATAACACAACCTGCCTCACTCCGCTATTAATACTAAACCAATCACTTTGCCACCATTTATTCTTACACACGCCCTTTTCCATTCGTCATCATACATACTCTTTGATTCCATTCAAAAGCCTATCACCAACACTATATATCACTAACACCTGCCATACCATAGATCTTCCCTATTAACCCTATCATACCCCTGTTGCAAATGCAAATCCATAAAACCCAAATACAATTTATTCTTCTCTCTCATTTTCAATCATTTGTTCCAATGTAAAGATTTGATCCACACATCTTCTACTACTCCTAAACGCACCTTGTTCTTCTTCATCAATCAGTCCTTCAGTCCCTTGGCCCACTCTTTCGACCAAAACACCAGCATATATCTTCTCTACAACACTCAATAAACTAAATACCCTATAATTTCTACAGTCCCCTTTATCTCCTTACCCTATATATAAAGGTACTATTAATGTTTCCCCTCAAATCGTAACTATACCTCCTATAAACGCTTGACATTAACTTCTTAAGATCCACCACCACCACCTCTGTTCCATTTCTACTTCTATCTATACCTGAAGATTTACCTTTAATTTTCAAACTTTCTACTCTAACGCATTTCCCTCCTTCTCTTTACATTAACCTCATATCCCCTAAATTTGTATTCCTTCTTGTACCCACTTCAAACCCACACACACAGCCACATCACCTCTTCATTACGGCCTAAGTGTTTGACCTGTTTCTGAAAGTGACCTGCTATTTCAAATTACATCCATTTCCCATATCAGTTCTAAAACACCATCCCTTATTCATTATTCTAAGTAGGTTCCTCTTATTCAATTTAACTTCAGGCTTCCTTCCAGAAGATATTTCCTATTCCCTTTACCGTCCCCCGACGATCCAGAACTGATATAACGGAACTTAATGAGCGAAAGATCTAACCACTTTACTTTAGCTTGTACCAATTCTTCATTCCACCCACTAATTGTTATTCTACTTTACTGCACACCTGCGACCGCTAATACCTTTGTTTCCAGATTATTCAGTTTTAACTTGTTCACATTCACCGATTTACTTATGAGCGTTCTACACTTATCCTTTATTACCTTTTACTAAACTTTCACTTTAATTTTAATTTGCACTTCCTTCCAGATTTTCCCTTCTCCATCCAAGTTCACCTTCACTTAATTTTGCAATAGAACAATATAATGATCCGATAATCCCATTCCTAAACCTCTCACTCACTGATTTAACATCCAATACATACTTCAACATCTCCTTCTTCACCACAACCAACACAAAATCCATCATACTTTTCACTTATACCATTTCTACCTACACCAACTCTAGTATACTTATGGATACTTTTGTGTTTAAAGAAGTATTACTTACACACATACCTCTCTTCACAGAAATCAATCACCTTCCTTCCTCTATCTCATTTTCTCGTAGACCTTGCAAAACAATATCTCATACCCAGATTTTTTTTTTCATATATATATATATATATATATATATATATATATATATATATATATATATATATATATATATATATATATATATATATATATATATATATAACATATACTTACACACATACACCAGAAGACATAAAACTGCATTAATAGTCAATTTAGGCCCAGGGCATTGGCACTACTCAGGAGACTTAAAACATCTTTATATACATAAAAAGAATTTTAAAAAAAACAAAAAAACATTGTTTTAAAAAACGTGTTTTTTTAAAAAAAAACAAATTAAAAAAACTGTTTTTGGTATATATATATATATATATATATATATATATGAGAAAGATATATACACAACCCTATATATATATATATATATATATATATATATATTTGTCGGTATAAAGAGTAGGTGAATCTTATTTCACACACCTGAAACATATAAAAATGCGCTCTGTATATAAGTTATATAGCAAACATTTTTGTCTTTTAATATTTTAAATAAAAGTTAAAATGAAATAAGAATTCTATTCTTTTATTTTGAAAGAAAATATTTGACAAGGAATATATCTGAAAGAATATAAATGTTGAATACATCAATATTCAAATTAAATTTTATTGTGGGTTTGAACGAATAACTGCATACAATAACTTTATTTATTGTTTATTTATTTATTTATTAAACTTTTATCTTTTGCACATTTGTGATGAATATGGGATGCATTTGAGAATAAAAAGGAATAATGTATATGCTAGAGTTGTCGCTACAAGAGTTGATTGGAGATAAAGTAGCTGATTGGTCATTTTTTAACATTTTCTAAGAGTTAGCAAGAGAGAGAACAAAGCATTGAGGTAAATCTTTATTAATAGGATTAAAGGATGAGCAGTGCCTGTTCACCAATAAAGGCCATAAAGGGAACTGAATGGAAATTCAATATATATATATATATATATATATATATATATATATATATATATATATATATATATATATATATATATATATATATATATATATATATATATATATATATATATATATAAATATATATATATATATATATATATATATATATATATATATATATAGAGAGAGAGAGAGAGAGAGAGAGAGAGAGAGAGAGAGAGAGAGAGACACACACACACAATATATATATATATATTATATAGATGTATATAGAGATATATATATATATATATATATATATATATATATATATATATATATATATATATATATATATATATATATATATATATATATATATATATACGAGTATATGAAAAAGTTTAAAAAATCTAAAATATCACTTCTTTTTTTTAGCCAAAACATGGCTAAACTTTTCCACTAAATAAAGAAAATGATGCCAACTTTTTTTTTAAAAAATGTAAGAAAATTTAAAGTTTAAAGCCATTATAATGAATGCTGTATTTATTATAATTTGCTAATGTTGTTTGAAAGATTTGGCAAACCTCAAATAGTTGAACAAACATCATGACAGAATAAACTGAATCAATTTTACTACGACAATAGAAGAAATGTGGAAAAAATTCCGCAAGATTTTATTATTACGTTTATCAGGTCAATGAGAAATCGGATGGAAACAGTTATCAGGACAAGGAGGGGGGGGGGAGAGGATAACAAGTTATTAAGAATAAATATTTTTTTTCATTACCAACTTTTCTTTGTTGAAATCCAAATTTCTTTATTTCCATTTCTCCTTTCATTTTCTCACTTTCTATTCCTATCCTTGTAAACGGTTGGAATAACAGCTGTAATACCCATAAAATAACCTCATTTTAGCGGCAATGGAGTGACCTATCAAACCACATATTTTTATACGTAATATCGTATAGCACGTCAGAAAACAGTTAATGTTACTCAATGTGAGTTAAATGCAAGGGGAGGGGGTTGATATAAATATATATATATATATATATATATATATATATATATATATATATATATATATATATATATATATATATATATATATATATATATATATATATATATATATATATATATATAGGAACTTCTCCTTTAAAGGGTAGTTAACCGATATATATCGAACGAACAATGTAATCGATTTTTTTTTATTTCAAGTTAATAGTGCGAAAAGGTTGCCAATAACAGCTTTTCTTTTTTTTTTTTTTTAAAGGAATACCCAAGATTAAATAGCAAAGATAGAAAGAGTCAGGGTCTCTCGGCCTCAGCGGGGGACGACGGGGGGGACTTCGTCCCCCCCTCTGTCCCTCCGTCGGCTCGAGCCCCTTAATAAAGAATAAAAAAGAAAATTATAAAAAAATTAACATATAAAAATTAACATGATAAAAAAAGCAACTTGTGGAAACTCTCGGGATGTTTCTATTGGTGGTTTAGCTAACACGTCACACTGCAGGGAAGCACACAATTGTGGGAAGCATGAGCAGAGTTCTGCGATCTGAAATTTTTTGTAACAATATTGTTTTATTTTCATTTATCTATCTATTTGTTATTATTAATTTGAACAATATATTTTAACTTAAATTATTAATTTTATATCAAATTTATTTATTTTTTCAATTTCTTTTTAATTATATTAAATAGCAGCTTCTAATTCATTTTTTAATGAATCCCTTAGACTAAATAAATTATAGGACACAGACATGTTAACACTCTAAAATGTCCTACTAAATACTGTTGACGCATGCGCTAACAAAAACACTGTAGGGTTCGCATAGGGTTCGGAGATATTTCGATATCATGACTATTTATCTAACTTCCTTTTAAAGGAGTTATTTTTTCAGATTCGTAACGTCACGCGAAATATAATTTGCAAGTTACAAATTATCTAATCGCATGACTCAGAATCTGAAAAAAAAAATTAAAAAAAATAAAAAAAAAAAATTGATTTTTGTCTAAAAAAATCAAAAAAAACACTAAAAATGCCCTGAGAAAAGATATATATATATATATATATATATATATATATATATATATATATATATATATATATATATATATATATATATATATATATATATATATATATATATATATATATATATATATATATATATATATATATATGATAAAATGTGTAAAACTGGTAATTGTTAATGCCTAGAATTAAAATTTGGGCTATTTTTTATTTCACTCCCTCGCCTCTCGCGCTATATATATTTATATAATTGACAAAATTTTTATCATCTAAATTAAGTAGCCAGGCAATGCTCAGCCTACGACTGAAAAACGAATAAATGTGAAGCAACATATCTTCATTACTATAGTATTTTTATATATTTAGATTGTTATTTCATTATTATTTGATTTTTTATATTGCAAAATATTATTATAAATATAATATTTAGAGATATATATATATATATATATATATATATATATATATATATATATATATATATATATATATATATATATATATATATATATATATATATATATATATATATATATATATATATATATATATATATATATAGGAACTTTCGCTTTAAAAGGATGTTAACCGATATATATCGAACGAGCGATGTAATCGATTTTTTTTCGATTATTTCAAGGCAATATAGAGCGACAAGGTTGCCAATAACAGTTTTTTTTTTTTAAACTAAAGGAATACCCAAGATTAAATCGCCAAGATGTCAAAGAGTCAGGGTCTCTCGGCCTCAGCGGGGGACGACGGGGGGGACTTCGTCCCCCCCTCTGTCCCACCATTGGATTGCAGACCAAAAAAAAAAAAAAAAATTAAAACAAAATTAACATATAAAAATTAAATATTATAAAGCAACATGTGGCAACTTTTTCTCTTCTTCTATTGGAGTTTAAGTTAACACGTCACAGTGTATGGTTAGAGTTCAATGATATTTGGAATTTGTATTTTATAACATCCTTTTAAAGGTGTGCCTATATATATATATATATATATATATATATATATATATATATATGAAGCGGCGCACGAAAACGCGAAAGCAGTTTCAATGATAAATGCGAAAAACGGTTAAAACACCCAACTGATGTCTCAACCGCTAACAA